>CAXKVX010004091.1:0-26560 GCA_964058865.1 Eleocharis quinqueflora
CCGGAAAGAGGCTCGCTTTTGGTTCGTCCCTCTTTCTCTCTTCCTAAATGATCTTCTATTTACAATGATCAAATTTGGTTGAGAACTAAGGTTCGAGTACAAGTGAGAGATAGATAGGGAGACTAGACAAATTAGATCATCAATTCACTATTGTTTTAATCTCATTCGACTGCCCTAAATCAAGCTCTCTCTTCTCACACTATTTCTGCACTTACATGTGATGTTGAAATTCAAAAGAGAAAGTATATTTGGGGCTCTTAATTATAGTTTTTTTAAACCTAATTGATGTGTGTGCTATGATGAATTTCCACGAGGCAGATGCGAGCATATGAATGATGCAATTCATGAACGCTATGCGGACGAACGGGGGAGATGGTGCACAATGCTCACCTTCTCGGGTTCTTCTGATGCATATGCAAGCTCCTCTTCTTGCGTACAAAACCAGTTTTTGTTTTCGACGGTGCCACTCCCACACTCAAGCACTGTACACTGGCCTCCCGGCGTCGCCATCGAGATGCTGCTGTTGCAAAGATCCGCAAGATTGCAGAGAAGCTCCTCATTTCTCATGTGAGTTTGTGCATTTTTTGTGTAGAGGTATCGGCTTTTAGCAAGTTTTATTGCTTATTGGGTTTAATTGAAATCGAGGCAGCTCAAGGCAAGGAAACTCGAGGAATTGGCAGCAGAACTGAAGAAGAGTGGCCAGAGAAAGGAAGATGATAAGGGTAAAAAGGTTGAAAGCGTAAGCTCTGCAGATCATAAAAAAATGGACGAGCTGTAAGTTCTTTCTCAGTGGAAGTTTCAGTAAAGGATCGCAATCATGTACAGTACAAATATGCAATCAAAATGGACCTGGCAAATACTTCACTTCAGTAAAAAAATGCTTATCCCAAGCCAACTGAAATAATTGGGAAGGAACTAATTACAGGTCAATAAAGTAGGAAAACAATATCCAACGTAATTAAGTGTATATTAATTGTCGGACATGCTACATGACACTACTCTTTGTTTGTACCAGTTTTGATTGGTAAGGAACTTGGAATCAAAGTTGATATCATTTCTTGATAGTTTTGCTAAGACTCCATATATATATATATATATATATATAGAGAGAGAGAGAGAGAGAGAGTTAGGCTATAGTACTTACATAAGCACGGAGCTCTTACCGTGCTTACGATCATATTTCGGATTTCAAAATGCAAATGAACGATCCGAACCATTGAAAATGTTCTTCATGCTAAACTATAACTGGAAACCAAAAATTTTATTTTTTGGATTTTTTTTACTATTTTATCGGATGGATAGAAAATTGAGTAATCTGACGATTTACAGACCTCCAATTTAATCAATTTTCTACCCACCCGATAAAATAGTAAAAAAATTAAAAAAAATGCAAAATTTGTTTTCCAAGTAGATTTTAGTATGGACAACATTTTCAATGGTTTAGATCGTCCATTTGCATTATAAAATTCGAGATATGATCGTAAGCACGGTAGTGTTTTGTGCTTATGTAAGTACCATAGCCTAACTCTCTCTCTCTCTCTCTCTCTCTCTATATATATATATATAGAATCTGGCTAACGTACTAACGTTAGCAAAATCAAAATCGTGCTAACGGATGTTTATCTCGAATTCCAAATAAAAAACGGCCGATCCGAACCGTTGAAATTGTTGTTAATACTAAAACCTACGTAGGAACCAAATTTTATATTTTTTTCGAATTTTTTTACTATTTTATCCGAGGCATTGAAAATGAATTAATCTAACGATTTAGAAAAACTTACAATTTCAACACATTCTTAAATGCATCAGATAAAATAGTAAAAAAATTCGAAAAATGTAAAATTTGGTCCCTACATAGGTTTTAGTATGGACAACAATTTCAACGGTTCGGATCGGCCATTTTTTATTTGGAATTCGAGATAAACATCTGTTAGCACGGTTTTGATTTTGCTAACGTTAGTACGTTAGCCGAATTCTATATATATATATATATATATATATATATATATATATATAGAAATGCTATTATGCTTTGCAAAGCACGTGCTTTGAAATTGTGGATCATTGGATCTTCAATCATCATGTGCGCACGAATCACAAAGCGTGATCCAATGATTCACAATTTCAAAGCACGTGCTTTGCAAAGCATAATAGTATTTCTCTCTCTCTCTCTCTCTCTCTCTATATATATATATATATATATATATATAGAGTATGGCTAGGGTGCTTCCATAAGCACTTCGGGTGAAACGCTTACGGGTAAAATTTTAAAATCTAGCGTCTGAAATTTCGATTTAAATAGCTCATTAATTTCTTTACATCATAATCTTGTAGAATACTAAAATTTTCCAGTTTTAGAATTTTCTAACTATGTCTAATGATTTTTTAAAGTTGATCCAAAAAATAATAAAAAAACCTTAATTTCTATGTCAAATAAGGCCATCTTTAAAAAATCATTAGCCATAGTTAGAAAATTCTAAAAATAGAAAAAATTAGTATTCAACAAGATTATGATATAAATAAATTATTGAGCTATTTAAATCGAAATTTCAGACGCTAGATTTTAAAATTTGACCCGTAAGCGTTTCACCCGAAGTGCTTATGGAAGCACCCTAGCCATACTATATATATATATATATATATACTAGCATCATGCACGTGCACTGCAACGAAGTATTATTATGCATTGTTGTGTTTTTAAGTTTGGAGATATTTCTTGTAGAGAAAATTATTTAAAGAAATATATTTAGTTTGATTGAGAATTGATATCACTAAATCTGTAAAGGATAGTAACAAACCTTCTTATTATCAAATTGCTAATATCTCCTCTCAGTCATATTAAATAATTTTCTTATATGAGATATAAATTTGGAAATACAATAAGGAGCCAAGATAACTGTCAATCAAAATAATTAATTCAATGATTACATTCCAAAAAATCGTGGACCATAATATGCCAGCTTACATTCAATGATTACATTCCAATCGCTTTCAGCAATCAAGAATGGCAGTAAATGCGACCGTTCGTGTAACAAATTCGATAAAATAACGATAAAATGGGAAATTAACGACTTCTACACAAAAAACATCTCTACTGCCGCAAAATATACAAGAAAACTCTATCTGATGGCTGATATTAAGTTCGAAAATTTGAAGACAAATCTGGATCGTTATATCGTTGCAGGATCTGGAATTCTTAGATGCTTAGTAGTGTAGCAGATATATATATATATATTATATATATATATATATATATATATATATATATATATATATATATATATACTAGTAATAGTACCCGTGCACAGCAACGAGAGTAAATAATATAGACGGAAAATCATCCGCATATTAATACATATTAATAAATCACAATTTTATATTAAAAATATGTATTATAAGGATATATATAATACATAAGTTATTATATAAAAAATGCATGAGTGGCCCAGTGGTTAAGTACTTTAGAGGTATTAGGCTTGACTCAGGTTCAAATCTCATTACCTACATTATTTCTAGTGAATTTTTACTTTAATCACAAATTCAACGGGATCTTCTGTGGCGAATTCTTGAGAACGGTTGTGTTGAAGTTTGAAATTTGCTTGAGAAGTACTTCAGATGGAATTTGATCGATGGCTCTTATACGATCTGCCGAAAACCATTAAATCAGGACCCTTGAGTGTTTTGTCATTCAAACTCCTTAATAAGGAGGAGATATATATATATATATATATATATGAGGAGGGATCCGTAGCCGTCTAAGTTCCAACCGTTCGCAATAGCTCCATGATAACAAATGTAAATAATCGATCCGAACCGTTGAAAATATTCTCCATACTAATATAGACTTGGAGACCAAATTTTACATTTTTTGAATTTTTTTTTACTATTTATCAGATGATTGAAAACTTATTTATCTAACGATTTACAAACATCCAATTTTCAACCCATTCGATAAAATAGTAAAAAATTCAAAAAAATGTAAAATTTGATGTCTAAGTCTATATTAGTATGGAGAATATTTTCAACGATTCGGATCGATCATTTACGGGTGCGGGAGTGGCAGGTGGAGCATCAACAAGTGCAGCCTTTGAGGAAGGGATGGAAGATGGCGAGGAAGAAATTATTCTTGTTAGTTTTATATGCTTTTGTGAATGGAAAGTAAATGTTAGGTTAACATCTATTTCAAAAAATATAATAGAAATTTCATAGCTTAATTACATTATAATTGTCACATGAAAAATGGAATTTAACAAAAACACTGGATTTGTTAAAGCTATAGTGGGATTTCTTTTTAGCATGGCTAAAATAATATGCATAGTACACTCCATTTCGTACTATGCATAGATATAGGTCAATAAATTGAGATTTAAGTTGCTCAATAAATTCTTCATATGAAAATATTGTAGGAAATTAAATTTCGTGATTTTTAGAGCTTTCTTGCTATTTTTTAAATATTTTTTAAAAATAGTCCAGATTTAATACTACAAAAGTATCATTTCTGAGCTGTTTTTAAAAAATATTTAAAAAATAGCAATAAAGCTCTAAAAATTACAAAATTTTATTTCCTACAAGATTTTGATATGAAGAATTTATTGAGCAACTTAAATCTCAATTTAATGACCAAATTAAATATAAATGACCGCATAGTACAAAATGTGGTGTACTATGCATATTATTTTAGCCATGCTCATTTTTTTTTGTAGTATGTAATATGAGATATTTGAAACTTGAGCTGCACTATATTAAAATCTTTTGGATTTCTTTTTTGTCGTATGTAATATAAGATTTCTGATACTAGAACTGTGCTAAATTAATTAATTTTTTTTGCAGCCCTCAACAGGTGATAGTATTGATCCTGCAATTTTAGCTTCTCTTCCTCCATCTATGCAATTGGATCTTCTTGTGCAGGTAGATCTAACTTTCAATTATAATTTCGTCAATGCATCTCAGTGAAGAAGTAACTACTCATTGTTTCTTAATATTCTATTTTGTAGATGAGGGAAAGAATGATGGCCGAAAATAGACAGAAATACCAGAAAATAAACAAAGTAAGTTCGACATTATTTGCCTATTGACCATTATTCATTATTAAAGTTCAGTAGTTCACATTGCTGAAGTTATTTAGTTATGCTCTTAATTTGCAGTCTCTTGCAAAGTTTCCAGAGCTAAAAATCCCCTGCAAAGTTTTCAGAGCTACAAATCCAGTCTAATCTCAAAATTGTTGCTTTTAGACGTGAAATAGACGAAGTGCAGAGATGTGTTGTCGACAAGGATTTAGGAAGCGTGCAAACCTCAAACGTCGCTTCGAAAACAATAGAGAATTTATCTTTTCATTTTCATTCACTGGTGATAAACATTAAGGATCACTTGTTGCCCTTTCTTCATTTCTGTGTTAATCATTGGCATAAATATCTTTTTGGCAGGGCAAATTGCTAGCAAAGCAAATAGGGAGTGGAAATGCAGACATTAACATGGCGAAAAAGTACATGCCCTCAGACACTAGCATATTAAATGTTGCAACTACATCTCATTCTACTACAGAGGCTCCAATCAATGAGCTTGAAAGCAATTTTGGCTCGGAGATCGAGACTTATAAAGATGAAAGGGGGTGTGTTAGGCTTAACCGGTCGAGAGGGTTGGGTATTCGTATGACTCGTGACATACAAAGAAATTTAGACTTCATTAAAGAGTATGAACAAGAGAATAATATTGGAGAAGATTCTTCGGCCATTAAAAATGGCCCTTTGGTGGAAGCAAATGATCTAAACGCTGATATTTCTTTATCTACAGATAAGGCGATAGAGATTTCTTTTTTAGAAGATCCAGGAGAGCGGAAGGATTCAGTTGATGACATATTTTTGCATTTAGCTGTTGGAGTTTCATGCAATAAAGAACCAGTGGTTTCAGATGACTCCGAGGACATATGGGAGGATGGTAATGTTGAAGAGAATGGTACAATTGCAAAGGAAAGAGATAGTGAAAGAGAGTATAATGTTGTATGGATAGAGAATAGCTCTCAAGGAGATGACGTGGACTCGGAGAATGGTTCTATTGAAAGGTATGTAACTGTTTCAAATAGCCAATTTGAATCAGCTAAGGTATCAAAAGGAGTTCTATAAGAGGAGGCCCTTGTTCAAGAAACAATAAGGAGAGGTTTGGAGCATAGTGTTGTTAGAGAAACTATACTAGAGAAAGATGACAATAAAATTGGCAGTAATACGTCAGCAGCAAAAGACAACAATGAATAAGAGGTGGATTGAGAAGAAGGCACTTTCCATAGTCCCCTTAATACCACACTTGATCAATCTGAAGAACATGATGTCATTATGTAGGAAGCAATAGCTAGAAGTTTGGATGATTTGGGTAGAGAGAAATTCTCTATTGAAATCCAGGAACTACATATACTGCAAAGCCTGACCACAGTAATGGATCATTTGATGTTGATGCTGGTACAGATCTTGTAAAAAATAAAGTTGGAGATTATGTTCAAGAAAGTCCTAATGGAACAAATGTAGTGGAGGGCACATCTAACGTTTCTGATGTCTTTGTTGACTGGAGGCTACCGAAAACAGACATCAAGAAACTTCAAAGGAGGTTTGAAGATTTCAAGCTAGATGAAGTAAGTCCTGAATTGTGAAACAACAACAGGCCCATGCAATTGGTAATATTAAAGGTTCAATTTTTTCGTCTGATGTTGGTTCTACCGAAGTAGTATATCAATTCGACAGAGGTCCTGATTCAAATCAATTTGAGAGAACTCCTAAAGGTTCTATTGCTTCCTCTGGTGTGGGTTCTATAACTCAGAAAGGAGGACAAGAACTTAACAGCAAGGAGAGTATGGGTATTTTGATTATTTGGGATTTTATAATGCAACTTTGTAAGAAATTTGAGTTAATGCAACTTTGTTTTAATAGACATGTAGGTTTGTTATCTAATGATTTTGCAAATCACAAAGAAAAATAAGCAAGAACTGGCATCTGCCTTCTTCGTATCCAAGTCAGGCTGTTGTAGATGCATATTATTCACCCCAAGTTGACAACTCAACAGATACATTTTCATGGTGCAAACCAAATTTGAATTTACTACGCAAGTGAGTTGTTTAAAATTCTTTTGCCCAGCATTAAGTTAGAAGGCAGTTCTCATTATCTTTTTGTGAATTAATAGGTTGTGTTTAGAGAGGTTAGGTTGGGATAAGCAAAAAGCTGATGAACTTCTACCAATTTTGAAGGAGTCTAGCAAACATGAGGTTAGTACTTTTATAAAAACTTTGGTCTTAAATCAAGTTGGTATTGCCAATTGCCTGTTCATTGTTTGTTTTGAGTTTAAGATTGTAAGGGTCCAATTCTCATTAGCACTAATTGCATTATTTTCTTGTGAAGACTCAACTACGACTTGAGACATTTTATACATTCAATGAAAGGTTCGCTAAAATTTGAAGCCAGAGGATAAAGAAGGCGATTAGGGGTATTACTGGAGGTGCTTTTCTAGAATCAGATGATCCGATGCAACAAAAGAATTCAGACAAAGAAAAATCGTCACATGGTAGGGGGGCTAGGAAAAAATGCAGTAGTATTAGTCAGAAAGGAAGAGCAAAGAAAAGAAAAGGTGCCAAGGTTCACGAAGAAAATTATGATCCAGTTACATCTGAGGAAGAATGTCAGACAAAGGTGAACCGCAAGATTGTGCAACTCATGAAATGAAATAGTTGCGAAGGGTAAGGATTTATGTCTATGCCTATAACTTTCTGGTAAAATCTCTAGTTTGTTGATTGTTGGATGTTCTGACAAGGTCTAGCTCACATTTTCTTCTTTGTAATTTGTGATTTTGTATCATTTGGAATGTTAGTAATATTCCAAACTTAAGGAATAAATTGTTTATAATTTATGTAGTGGCCATGACTGTGGCATTGTGAACCAATCACTGCTTTATGCCGCCAAAGTTTTAGTGCCTGGTACCTCAGAAATTGGTGGAAATTATTAGGAAAACTGTCCTTATTTAGACCCATTAAAGCTGACATTGTTACTTCTTAATTTCTGTGTTGGTGCTCCAGTCAAAGAGGCAGAGGAACCAAGTGAGGTACGCTGAAGATGATATTGAAGCCATGGACCGTGACAATGACGCAACTAATCAGTCTGAAGCTCCTGATGTTGATGAGGGAGTAGGTGATGAAAACCCTAGTTGCGGTGACATGGATTACATGGAAATTGTGCAAGTTGAGGACCCCAAGGAAGCAGTAAATGCAACAAAGGACGGCCCAAAAGAATATATACATAGTGGTGGTGGGTTCTGCACTAAGGAAAGTGATGAAAATATGAACCTAGACACAGATGAACCTGTTGAACCAGTGAATGGAGTCCAGAAAGTTTCTTTGAGCCCAAGTACTGACACCAATACTCCTGCTTGTGAAGGAAGATATCAAAGTTCATCTCTTAATGAAAATCCTGATTTTCCTATCAGAGAGAAAGTAAAATGGTGTTTGACTCTAATGTCTTCCTTAAAACGTCGAAAGAGCTAAGCATACTATAAAGATTGATTAATGTAGTTATTTTGCTCTTTATTGTTGGCTTATCCTCTTCGTTTTGGGAATCATATCCTTTGGTGCACATTTTTTGCACCAGAGGAGTGTATTTTTTCTAGACCGTCAGATCGGCTTTCAACGATTCTGATTTAACAATAGAAAAATCTCTCTGCATCATATCATTGCCGGTCGAACGATCGATCTTAATCCGACGGTCTAGATTAAAGCGCACCTATTTGATGCAAAAAGAAAGTGCACCAGATGATATTTTCCCCTTGGTTTTGTTTCTATTTGTTGTAGAAATGATGTATATATATATATATATTCAGTCCGTATTCTGAGAGACTATGGAGAGACAAAAAAACTGTCTGAAAAACAAATCATTGTAAATTGTTCATCTTCTTCTTATTGTTGTTACATGTGGTTGGGCTAGTGTTTACATGTTGTTACATCTTCAATGCTAGCGTTGACAGAATAAGAGTTTAAAAAAATAAGCCCAACCGATGGTTATTGCATTTTTTTACTCGACCCATGTGATGAAACGCAGTCCCAGACACGACCATGTCAATTTGTTTATGTAAAAGTCTTCCCAGTTGTTACAGTTTTTCCTTCTTTTCTTTTTTCTCGAACGCGTACCGTAGCAGGATAGCAGCGGCCGAGTTCGTTGATCATTTTACGAGAAATCCAAGTCGCACAGCGCTCAGAAAAAAGAGAAAGTGGATAACAGCTATCGCGAACAAAATAGAACAAAGATAGAAATTTCGAAGTGGAAGTAAGAAATCAAAGGTTAGCGTAAAAGGAAAGGGAAATTAGAGAGAGAGAGCAGGCGACTATTAACTCATGGGGCAATCGTCAAGCTCAAGCGCCGATCGCCGGAGAAGAGACGACTATTACCATCACCAGACTCAGCCTCCTTCCTCTCGTCCGGCGACTATGCCTCAACCTCCGGCGATGCTTCCTCCGACTATACCCCCTCCGCCTCAGGTTGCCTCGACCTCTTATCCGCCCCTTTCCCGGCCTTACTACAACGCGCCGTACTACCAGCGATCATGCGGGAATCCGAATCCGAACCCGAATCTGAATCCGCCCCGTTACTACAACTCGTATGCGCCGCAGCCTCCTCCTTACAACTCTTATTACGCCCCGCCTCCGTACCAATGGGCCCCTATGCCTCCGCCTGTGGGACCCATGGTGGCGCCGCCTCCTTTTGTAGAGAGCGAGAGCACCAAGAAAGTTAAGAATGACGTCAATCTGCAGAAGCACACGATCAAGTTGGTGCCAGATGAGCTCAATCCCGATCAGCACCTCGTAACTTTCGTCTTTGATGCTTCTGTTGATGGAAGGTGCGTTCAATTGCAATTGAATTTGGCCTATTGTGGTGCTATTAGTTAGAATTTGGTCAGGTTTTGGCCTGTTTAAGTTAGTTTTAGCTGAATCCATCTCATTTAGTTCCAAAATACAGCCCCTTTTGATGATTTTTAAGGTAAAAGTTGGCAATGAGGTAGTTTGATTGCTAATATTCCTTTTCTCTAACTGCTTGCTGAAATTATCATTGTGGTTGATTGACATAGTCCAATCTTGTGTATGAGCTGCTCTGAGTGCCAACTTACGATTTGGATTGATGTGTTCTTGTTTTGCAATTGTACACATCTAATAGCATGTTAAATCTTTCTTTCTTGGAACAGTGTGACTATATATTACTTTGCAAAGGAAGGTCCCAATTGCAGCTTTTCTGCTATAATTCAGGGGATAGGCACCTCGGCAAGTGTTCCTTTCCAAAAGGGTGTCACTCAAAAATTCATTCAGCCACCAGGATCTGGTATTGATTTGGGTTTCTTCTCTACCAGCGAACTGTCACAACCATCAAATGAAGGTGTGTTCCCACTGGTAATTTATGCTGATGCAACCCCAAAATCTGCAACCCAAACACAACAGCCCCAAATAGTATCCACACATGCACAGATCACGCTAGCTGTTATTGGGAGGAGTAATGAAGGGGCATTTGTAGTCAAGGTGGTGAAGCAAATTTTATGGATTGATGGGGCAAGGTATGAGCTGCAAGAGATTTTTGGGCTTGTTAGCTCACATGAACCTAAAGTAAAAAATGTACAGGGTGATGATTTGGGGAAGGAATGCGTTATTTGCTTGTCAGAATTGAGAAATACTGCGGTATTACCTTGCCGGCATATGGTGAGTGTGTTTGACTCTCTGTTTAGTTCAATGATTTCAGTTCTAGTGCTGATATTTTTTAGTCTCAACATTTCTTTTGCATATTCTTCTGTTTATTTATTTTGATAGTATAGTGATGTTTGATTTAGGTTTTATTGGATTTACAGTTACTTGTTAACTATTGAGATCTATGTAAATAGTTCAAGAATAGTTGAGCCTCGGGTCTTACCTTAAAATTCGTAGTCTTGGTATTATAACAGTAACAGTTTGCTCTTGTTTTAATATAAATCAAGGGTGTGCTGGAAGTATGGTAAGTTTTACTATGTAACTGCAAAGTTAACTTTGACAATAATATATACTTCACTATTTCATTCATGTCTTGCCGTGTTGTTAGACTAGACACATTATATGACATTTAGAAAAGAACTAGCACGTGACAACAACTTTACTTGCAACGTGTACATGTAACATGCTACTGTTGTTAATAATTTAGGTTTATAATGTTTCGTAAAAATCCATTGTACACTTGGGTGTGCAGTTGTGAATCCTTCAGCTAGGTATAAAGTCAAGCATATATATTTTAATTCTTGGTCCAGTATTGGTATAATACAATTCCATATTGTATTTCTGTTTTCAAATTTTTTTGGATCTGTTGCAAGGCTTTCGAATCAAAAGGTTTTAGATTTGATAGGACTAAATCTGAGTATATGAAGTGTGAGTTCAGCGGCGTTCGAACAGAAGATGGAGATGTCAGTTTAGATGGACAAGTAGTGTCTAGAAGAAACATCTTTCGATATTTGAGATTGATGTTACATAGCAATGGCGAGATTGATGAAGATGTTAGCCATAGTTTAAGAGCGGGTTGAATAAAATGGCAACAAACATTTGACATTCTAGGCGACAAACATCTGATATTCTATGCGACAAAAAATTCCTGCAAAGGTTAAAAGGTAAGTTCTATAGGACAACAATCATACTTACAATGTTGTATAGAATGTTGAGCTACTAAATGGCAACACATACAAAAGATAAACGTGGCAAAGTGCATATGTTACGTGGCAGAGTGCGTACGCTACTAAAGAACAACGATCATACTTGCAATGTTGTATGGAGCAGAATGTTGAGCTACCAAAGGGCAACACATACAAAAGATGAATGTGACAGAGTGCGTATGTTATGGTGGATATGTGAGCATATGAAAAGGGATCGCATTAGAAATGACGATACGTGATAAGGTCTGGATTGCACCGATTGAAGAGAAACTTGTTCAACATCGTTCGAGATGGTATGGACATATCCAACTGAGACATTCTGATGCATCCATAAGTAGTGGAGTTTTAAGCCGCATCGAAAACACAAGAAGAGGTAAGAGTCAATCGAAATTAACATGGGATAAAGTTATAAAAAGAGACTTAAAGGCATAGAATGTCTCCAAAGAATTTTAGTGTCAGATAGGAGTGCGCGAAAGTCAATGATCCACGTACAAAAATCATGACAAACTAAAATTTAGAAGTAGTGGTGTAATTGTACAACTTTAGTCCAGAATTAGCGACTTAGAGCACTAGTCTAAATTTATTTGTAGAATAATTTATTATTTTTATTATCATTATTATTAGTATTATTATTATACTTCTATTTTTACTAGTATTTTACTATTTATATTATTATTATTATTATTTATATTGATTTTTCATTTCAGATTGGTTTCATTTCTAACCTACCTCAATTTATATGGAATAATGGCTTTGTCGTCGTTGTTGTTGCAAGGTTCAGCTCTCATTCCCTGGTCGCCAGTTCATGATTGGCAGACATTCTTTGTTACTGCAGATGTCATTCTTATTGTTCAAGTTGTTTTGTAGCATTTTCTAGGCATGTCAGGTGGAATTGGGATTTGAACTTCCTAGCATTTGTGTTACCATTTTCGATTCATGACAACAACATACTCTTTAACCTGCATTTTGTGTTGGATATGTTATATATATACTGCAGATGTCATTCTTATTGTTCAAGTTGTTGTCTTGTAGCATTTTTTTCTGGCATGTTAGGTGGAATTGGGATTTGAACTTCCTAGCATTTGTGTTACCATTTTCGATTCATGACAACAACATACTCTTTAACCTGCATTTTGTGTTGGATATGTTATATATATACTGCAGATGTCATTCTTATTGTTCAAGTTGTTGTCTTGTAGCATTTTTTTCTGGCATGTTAGGTGGAATTGGGATTTGAACTTCCTAGCATTTGTGTTACCATTTTCGATTCATGACAACAACATGCTCTTTAACCTGCATTTTGTGTTGGATATGTTATATATATCTTAAGCATGTCAGTTCCTCTTTTCCCATTTTTCAGCAAAGCTTGATGCTCAGTTTTACCTATGTGATCTAAATATTGATTTTCATTTTGTGCAGTGTATGTGCAGTAATTGTGCGAAGGCTTTGAGATTACAATCAGATAAATGTCCTATATGCCGACAGCCTATTGAACAGCTAATAGAGATAAATGTTAATGATTCTGAGAATTGAATTTCTCAGTTCCTTTGTGTCATATTTTTGTTTATTTTTATGTTGTTGTTTGTGTATAGTTATTGTACAGATTTTAGTGTTTGAATGGACCGAAACATGATGTTTACGCCTTCTTAGGTGCATCCTATACCAGCTTGCTGTGTGCCAGATCCTTTTTAAAGAGATGAATTTGCCTATTTCTCAGTAACTCGAGAATCTGTTTATGTAATGTTATTGCGGTTAAAGAGTATGTATAAATTGCGGTTTCGGGATTGCAACTTATGTTAATTTATGGGAGCCGATGCATTGATACGCGATTTGATATCAAATCGATACGCGCGTTTAGTTTTTTGTTAAAATCATCTCCATTTTGTGCAAACTGTCATTTCCAGTTACTATTTTGTTATACTCAATTGATATGTGTGTCGCTATGCATGTTAAACATGTTGTAATGCATGTTATTCGAGTTCGGCTGCATGTTAATTTATTATGGATTTTCATTTCGTATACATATGAATTTTGTATGCATAACAATTAGAATAACAAGTATAACAATTAAATTTTGTATGCATGTATTTTAAATTAACATGCACAACAATAGAAAAATGATGTATGATGTTTAAACTTCATTACAGTAAAAAATTACCATAACAACTAGAATAACATGCACAATAATTAAATAAGTATGCATGTATTTTCAATTAACATGCATAACAACAGAAAAATGAAGTTTAAGTTGCATTGCATTATAAAAATTACTATAACAACTATAATAACATGCATAACAACCAAATAAATATGTATAGTAAATCAATTAACAAGCATAACAACTAAAATAAATAAGTATGCATAATAAATCAAATAACATGCACAACACTAGAATAACATGCATAACAACTTATAACCAAAAATAAGTATGCATAGTAAAATCAATCAACATGAATGACAACTAGAATAACATGTCTGACAATCATATTTTGTATGCTGGCGTTTTCAATTAACATGCATAACAAAAAAGAGTATGCATAGTAAAATCAGTCAACATGCATGACAACTAGAATAACATGCCTGACAACCATATTTTGTATGCTGGCGTTTTCAATTAACATGCATAATCAAAATAAGTATGCATAGTAAAATTAATCAACATGCATGACAACTATAATAACATGTCTGGCAACCATATTTTATATGCTAGTGTTTTCAATTAACATGCATAACCAAATAAATATGCATAGTAAATCAACTAACATGCATGACAACTAGAATAACGTGTCTGGCAACCATATTTTGTATGCTGACGTTTTCAATTACATGCATAACAACAGAAAAATGAAGTTTAAGAGAAAATTAGATCACGGAAACAGAGTAATGGCGTCGCGTGAGAGAGAGAGAGAGAGATTAATGGCGCACATTAGTATCACTGAAAATAAACTGGAGATCGGAAGTGATTTTCCAGCGATCACAATCGGAACCGTCCAACGACTGAAAATGTTCAGTCGGTATCGATTTGATATCGAATCGAGTATCGCTGGAACATTTTTCTTAATTTATTGTAGAGGATTGTTAATTATCCTTCGAGAAATTTCGTCTAATACATTTTTTTATAATTTATTATTCCGCCTTCAAAATCATTTCCCTTTATGGTGCTTCATACATTAACATTACAGTTTGGATAATGTTTTCAGATCAAGTTAAAAGAGTGTTAAAAATAGAACGAAATTTGTAGACTTGTCTTCCTTATGTCTGGCATGCATTGAATTTTATACAATTTCGCTATCTTTCAAAGAAGTTTTAAGAGCTAGGTTATGGTATTTCATAAAATGTCATTACGTGATATCTCGTTTTTGTATTTTTAATTTCAAAATTTAAATGAACGATTTAAATCGTTGAATTTGATTTATATATTAAACTCTTCTTGGAAAATGATTTTTTTATTTTTTGGAATTCTTTTATTATTTTTTGGAGAGGTGGAAAAGCACTCACATCTGATGGTTCATAAATCATCAGATTAACCAACTATTCACAAAAAATGACAGTCTGGAGCACGTAGCTCCCACTTTCGCGGGGTCTGAAAAAGTATCAGACCATTTTGGAATCTTGTATGCAATCTTTTTCTGAATTTATGTAATATATTATTTCCACGACTCGAACCCGTGACCTCTTGGTCACAAAGCGACAGCTTTACCGCTGCGTCAAGGCTCGCCATTTAACCAACTATTCACTCCCTTTAAAAAATAGCCAAAAAATGTAAAATTCGGTCTCCAAGAAAAATCTAATATAGAAATCAAGTTCAACGTTTGAATCAGTCGTTTGGATTTCAAAAATTGAAGATACGAAGGCGAAGTACCGTCTGAGTGACGCTTTGTATTCTTGCTTTGTTAAATACAATAATAACTAATAAGTAGGTAGTATAATGAAAATTGTCGGATGAACAGTAAGTTTGTATAGAATATTATTATTTCGATGCATCCACGTAGATCATATTTCTATAAGGATTCAAAAATTATTTAGGAGTGTTCGGATTGATCCTATGTCACGAGAATTTGGTGAATTTTCCATCAACCCAACTTCTTTTTCCAATAGTGTTCGGCTAACCAAAAAAATGCATATGGGATAGAATTTTGTTCTCATTTTATTTCTCATTTCTTCACAAATTCTTGAAAAAAAATTATTAGGTCGGACTAAATTATTTTTTGCCCATCTACTATGAAAACCCACAAAATACATTTGAACATACCAACGAAATTCCAATTCCTATGAAAATTGGTACCACCAAACGGGCCCTTAGACTCTCAAAAAAGCGTGTAGGCTCAATTTCATATTATGGGACAATAGTGCTATCACACAATGTGAATTTGGGACTTTTACTAACCCGTTAGAATTTCCAAACATGATATTGTCAATTGTCTATTGTCATTCTTTTGCTGCCGACATGGTAAAAGTGTAAAACGACCATCTCTGCATCAATTTAATTAATTAATTATTAGTGTTAGGTGTTTGTTGTTGATTGTTTTGTGAATTTTACTTGCTGTGACGTAAACACAAATGAGTGACCTCTAAATTTAACATTGTACATTGGTACCAGAATAAGCTTAAACTGCAATTGTATTCAATTGAAATGCTTGAACTGAGATTTTCTGTCAATCCTTACATTGGGCTTTGACAGCACCACAAGCAATTCCAATATTATGGACATCATAAAAGAAGAGAGGATTTTGATCGTCCTGCAAATTTGTCCAATATTTTTTGTATCTCTAATTTTTGTATTTCATGCATATTTTCATATACTTCGAGGAGCATGGCCACTGACCTACGGTACTTTACAAAGTTCCAAACAAATAGTATTTCGTCTTTGTATTTCTAATTTCAAAGTTCAAACGACTGATTCAAATCATAGAACTTAATCTTCATGTTAAAATTTCATTGAATATCGAATTGTATATATATTTTTAGAACATCTTATAAAGAAGTGAAAAATATTTCATATGTAATGATCAAGAAAAAAAAAATAGGAACTTGACTATCTGACAACCTTCTGCTATGGTTCAAATGGTAAAGAGCCTAGTAAAATTTTCTCTCTGTTTGGTCTTTTCTACATATCTAACTTCTGCAGCATTAAAAGAGGCAGAAATATTGTTGCCTTGTTGGTGGTTCTAAAAGTTTTATCCAGGTGTTGGTTGAAATTGAATAGAGAAAAGAAATGTACTCTTCTTCGTTTGAACTTAGAAGGTTCTGAGAAATAGCAAGGCAAGAGCAACCACACATTCATTAAGATATTTGTCAGAAAAAATAAAGAAAAAAATATTAAAAACACGACGCACACATGAGGACTGTAGGTTCAGTGTACCTGCAACAACTAACATCATTTAAGAAGAAGTTACTGATTTTATAATTATGTTTTCAACTTTTGACAAATTGTGAAAATTTGGCAAAGTGTATTTAATTAAAATAATTAATTTTGTTTCGCATAAATTACCTATGCTCTTTTCACAATATCCTCCACTTTCACCTTCTTCTCTCTTTTTTCTTCGATTTTTTTTGTACGAGATGTTGTGTGGTGATCTGAAAGTTGTTGATAGTGTAATGAGTGATATAAGAGGATAAAGGGTCGAAAATCAAGTTGCTTCCCTTCTATTTTTTTGACAAAAACTTGAATACTCAAAAGATAGGTACATTAGATACTCTGATTTATCTAAGTTATTCAATTCATCGAAATTGGTAAAGAGTATTCCTTGATATACATAGCAAAAGTTAAAATGAATTATTTTTCATCAATTTCAATGAATTAAACGGTTAAGATGAGTCAAAATATTTAATGTACTTATTTTTTGGAGTACCTATTTTTTTATGAGCCACAAAAAATCATAATCTCGCACATGCGGACATGTGACTTTTATGAATTCACATCTCCTATAGTAAAAAAGATACAATTTAGAGAATAGGATAGGTTCTGTTGATTCAATCTCGAGACTATTAAGAATCGTTTGATTCTCTTTGTAGTTATCTAGTAATTTACGAAGAGATACAAACCCAACCCTGATGTGAAATCTTGCAACTACCACATGCGTCTGCACACCAAGTGTTGATAGAGTTAGAACCGATTTTTTTAAATACTATTATTAATATTCAAAATTAAAAATTTAGGAAACTAAAAAATAGAATTCCAAAATTATAGGTGGCACATACTTTCCTAAAGTCTAGAATCATCTATGAAACTTAAAGAAACAAATAAATTTTAGAGCTGCACGTGACACATGCGGTCATAGAGCTTAGACACACAAGTGGGAGTTGTGGCCTTAAAATTATGTTTGCAACATTAAATGTTAACACATACCTCCAATATTAAATTGATGGGTAAATCTGCCTTGATTTTAATGCCGCATATGACACCATGTGTGTCTAGACTCTAGGATTGAAGGTCAGTGACAGAGCTTGAACGTATTTAAAGACAAGATCGACTGGAACCCAAGATATAAAACTTACAGTATCTAGAAATTTGCACACAATTTATGAGAGGCCATTTTTTAAAAGTGATTGAGACATTGTGAGAATTACTGAATTAAAAGATTGACAGAGAGGGAACCATTTCTATGACTTAAAAAGGATATTTTCATTTTTGAGAGGGGGTCATGGCTTATTATGGCCAGAACTAAGCTCTGCCACTGCCGCAGATGTCATCATCGACTCTAGAAATTACAATATAAAAAATAAATTTAGAGATGAAACTGGCTCTAGGGACGTAGCTGTCACCTGCATTTGGAGTAGATTTGAAATTTTATTTTGTATTTTTCGAGTTGTTTAATTTTGAATATTAATAATATATTTTTTTAAATCACGAAAGTTAGAAACTTAGAATGTTCAAATTTGATATGTGTAGCAAGTTTATATATATTTTTTTATCAAAGTTGGACAAAAGGTTACTTTTGCACCCAATACACAGGAAGTGCTGCTCTGGATGTTTTTCCAACTAAAGTTCCTGTAAACTTAAATAATTGCACAAATTTGATTTCCAATTTTAATCTAAATCTTCGAATCCTCTTATGTCTTGAACTTTGTATTGAGGATATTTTTTTCAATATTTTCATATAATTATTAAGAACAAAAGGAGTACAACATTAAATATACTTACTTGTATACGTAATTGTTATTTTTCTTTGGTATTCATGTGTTTTCAAATTGTGTAAATTCAAATATAAATTATTTGTAATTGATTAAGTTCTCATTTATATGTGATATTCAAGAAGTTGCATGTATTTAAAGAAGGACTTTTTTAATTGGATAAAATATTTTTCAATTAATAACTCTTGTAAAATAAGATAGTTTGTTCATTTTCAATTTAATTTATGTGCTTATATATTATCCGACGAACTAAATATAATACTTTTTATTTTATTAGTTTAAAGATGTGATGTTCAATTTTTTTTCTAACAACACATTGAAATACCTCATATATAAAAAAATTACAAATTATTTTGGAAGAGCTTGAATATATATATAGAGAGAGAGAGATATATGCTATGGTGCTCCATGGAGCACCAAACTCCTAATGCTTCACATCGTATCTCTAATTTTAAAATTCCAACGATCGATCCAAACCGTTGAACATGATCTACATATTGAAATCTACTTGGAGATTGAATTTTTTTTTTGAATTTTTGTGCTATTTTTTATAGAGGTAGAAAAATTATAACTTTTGTTCAGAAACTGTTTGATGAGCAACTTTTCTACCTCTTTAAAAAATAGCAAAAAATTTCAAGAAAATGTAAAATTCAATCTCCAATTAGATTTCAATATGTAGATCATATTCAACGGTTTGGATCGGTCGTTGGAATTTTCAAATAGGAGATAATAAATGTGGAGCACGAGAGGTTTGGTGCTCCATGGAGCACCCTAGGCTATATATATATAATTTAAAATGATTAACACCGTGTCTCCACCTCTATCTTCGCCACTCTTCCAGCCAAGAAAAGTTGCATATATACAACAGTTACTGGATAACAGGTACAAATTGATAACAACAGTGGCGGAGGTAGACTGAAATTAATTTGGTGTCAATTAATTATATTTAAAGAATTATTTATAAAAATTAGTTTAAATTTACATAATTATAAATGAAATTAGCAAATTTCAGGAAATTATTTGACCCCACTCTCACCAATGTAGCTCCGCCACTGGATAACAATACTTGCACGGATCGATCTTGGCTTTAAACAAAAAATTGGGTGGCAGTATGCAATTGGTACAGTAAATATGATGTTGGTATGGGTTAGATAAATGTGATGTTGCTATAATATATTAGGCAGGATGCGGGATGTTGTTAAATGTTGTTACAGTGAGTGACACAGAGATATGATGTTGTAATTGTTAGATTGAAATTAGTTTTTTGCCATTGCAGTTGGTAATAACTAATAACGAAATCTTTGATTATATATCAAGTGCTTAATCAATAAACACTAAAAGTTTTTTCACACCGGTTTATAAGAGATTTACATTGGTTTCCTATCGTTGTCAACGTCATTGTTGCAAAAAATATATATATTAAAAGTTGGCGTAGATGAATAGTTGTAGAAACATAAATACTTTGAGTTTCAACAACTGTTATCTACTAATAAACGATGTAGATAGAATCTATTTAAACCTGTTATTTACTAATAAATGGTGCATATAGAGCTTATTTACACCATTAATAACAGATGTATATAAGTTTTATCTACACCGTTTTTTAGTAACTAATCGGTGTAGAATTTATATATTTTTTAATTATTTGATGTTTACCTTTTTGCTAGCCACGTAAAAAATAGAAAAATTTAATTTTTTTACTATAAAATTTGAAAATTGGCAAAATGCCAGTAAACTTTTTTTTGTAAAAATACCACTATCAACATCTTATCTCAATACAAAAATAGGCTGATAGTGGCATTACCTTTTTTAGTGACATTTTACCAATTTTCAAGTTTTGTAGTGGAAAAAAAACTAAATGTCCCTAAAAATATATCAAAAAATATCAAAAATATCAAAAAGAAAATAATAAAAACATACGAAAAATACAATCCTACAAAATACATATGTTCGATCAATACAATCTTAAAAAAATACAATTCTTACAAAAAAATCTGATATAACTTTTCTTTTAATCATAAACATTGAAATAGTAATATAAATAAAAACATGCTTAAGAATTAGCATTATATGTATAAAACAAAAAAAAACAATGTTGAAAAAGTATCTCTTAATCTTATGTAACTATTTCATTTAAAAAAAGTAACTTGATTTCACTTCTCTTTTTCTCATGTAATATTTCAGATTTTCTGGAATCTGCAAATCTGAAATGTTAAGAAGATCTTGCAAAAACACCAACAAAAGTAGAACTTGTCAAAAAACCTGAAGATAGATGCACAGTCCTTGATTTGTATAAAAAATTGCAGAAAAATCAAATTTAGCAAGTGATAGCTATTGTACTATCAAACACTCATACTTTGTTTCAATTTGAACCAAACTTTCAATAATTAACTCTATACACAAAACTATGAGTATTTTCTTTATATGATAAAAATGAGTGAATAAAAACAAACCTATCAATGACCAGTAGGAGTGGTGCGAGAGATTCGATCCTTAAAAGATTGAGATTTGAATAGGGGGAGAAAGGAGAGAGAGGGGAAGGCGGCTGATGCATGTACTATGAGGAGAGAGAAGGAAGTAAAATTAGGTTTAATAATTTGAACAACAGTGAAAATGAACAAATGGTTGAGATGGATAATAATAGAAGGTTCAAATTCAACTCAATAAGATATAGAGGGAATTGAAATTCGAAAAAAAGAGCAAACATTTTCTATATCATTTTTAATAAACAAATCGTGTAATGTTAAGTGTTCTACATCAGTTTTAATAAATAATTGATGTAAAATATTTCGGAACTTTTCTACACCATTTTACAAAATAACCACTGTAAATGTTTTACTTTACATGCTGATTATTGAGCAAAATAGTGTAAATGAGATGTTGCAAAATAAAAGTCGGTCTTCTACATAATAATTTTAATACAACCGATATAAATAAGGGTCGTAAAAAACTTTTGAAAACTAGTGAAACATCTTCCAAAAAACTTCAACATTTTCTTATTCATGAGAGGACTAAACCAGAACCAAGAGGAGAGCCTACGCATCCCTCAAGTTAGGTTTTAGAAAGAGTGTATGTCGCTGACAAGAGGTACACCTGCTCAGAACTCTGTATAAAATATGAATAAATAAAATGTTTTGAGAAAAATGCAGCAAATATGGCTGCACAACAATATCAATTTGGTATTCTATATTTAGATCAATTTAATTTAGATGTTAAAATTAGAGAATTTAAAAAGTTTTGTTAAACATTATAATCAACTTGTATTTTTGTTGCTTATGATCTTTGAAATTCAAAAAAGAAAAAAAAAGGAGAAAAGCGAAGTCAATTCCTAAATCAATGCACAATGTAACAATATTCCAGGAAGTACCGTGCATGTCTCACGTTTGAGCGTCCCGTGAGTATCAGACAAAACATGTGTAATAAAAAATTATCAGAACATGAGATCGTGAAATAAGATGTGAAAACAAAAGATAAATTAAGTATAAATATTTCATTGAAGCAACACAAACAATTTGACTAGTCCAATTTTAAACGAATATAAATACCAAACGTAATACATTAAAAGTTGTAGGCATTTCGGATTTTTAGTAAAAACATACATTTCTTATAACTCACCACACCGCAAGTAGCTCTCTAAGTGCCACAAAGGATCGGAGATCAAAATGGCGGTGGTTCGAGAAGTGGGCCAGTGGTGGAAGAGTCGGATAGATTCTGGATCTAGCATCTCATCGCATCTGGCGCTTATTATTATTAAACTATATCATTGTCTAACATTAATTCGCGAATAGTGTTTTTTTTTTTTGCGCAGATTTTTTTTCGTGATTACTTTTATCTGTGTATTTCTTCATATGGTTGACGCGTTGGACTGTCCATTCGTAACAGTGCGAAACTTTTTTTGCCGATTTCTTCTACCGCTCACTATGTGTTTGTTCGGATGATTGACGTGTGTCCTCTATATTTCGTCTTTCAGTAAAGAAGACAGTGCCACCGCTTCTCCGTTTCTCATTCGCAACCGTGTCAATTTTCTTTTTTCGTTGATTTTTCCTACTGTCTCCGTGCTCCCTCCGCTACTCGACACGCGGTAATGATTTTTCATGTCGCATGTATATGTGCTGAGCGCGTTTGCACGCCTAGTTGCAATCAATTGGCGACATCTAGACTTCAGTCTATGTGAAAGATAAAAATGATAGTTTTTTCAAAATAATTATAACAATACACAGTCACAAACAAAACTAAGAAAGAAAGATCACGAAACAATATATTTTGATAAACCGTTTAGATAACTAAACGAAAGAATTTTTTTGATATTAATTGTTATATTCTTCACGAAATGAAAATAATTAAAAATGAACATTGAATGCCCTAAGGACATCATTGAATCACAAGATTCCACAGGCGAGCCATGTGGGCTCTGGCGGACTGGCGATGTCATTTCGGATCCCATCCCAATTCTGGATCCGATCACTGTCACTCTGACTGGAAAAACAATATGCATATCATGACATATTGACATTGACATGCTCATGTTTCATAATCATTGATTTGATCGACCATTGTATTCTGAGCTGCTCTTATCAGTTATCAATCTACTCAGACGATCTGATATTTATTTGTTATGATGAGAATGTTCTTTCTTTTTACAAGATAAAAAACAAGGATAAATTTACCACACAAAAACAAGGATAAAGGCTTTGAGGCGTTGCTTCAATTAAAACTAATAATATGAGGAACATTAAAATTGAAAGGTCCTAGCTAATCAGTGTTTTTTAAATAAAAACAGAAAGCAACCTACTAATTTTAAATATTCACAAAAAATTCTTCAATAGCATTTGAAACTCGTAACTTCTTACATAAAATATCATTGTCGTGGCTGTTAGATCAAATAGAAGTTCTCTAAACTTGATGTAACTAGGGGGCAATAAAATCAATTTTGCAACTTGAATTATTAGATGCTACCTAAATCTGATCATTAATGTCGTCAACGAGGTAATACAATCATGTTTCCATTAAACAAAGATACCTATGGACTAATGGACTTGACTTCATTTGAAATAAATCCAAGTTATTGCTCAAAGAAAAACACTCCATTAGTTAGTAATAGGTGAAACTATACATTCTGCCAAAAGAGACTTCAACTTAATCTTAGGATGCCTCTTCCAGGATTTATTATTTACAGAGGTTTGTTATTACTAATATTTCTGTCCCTGGTTATAGCAAACATAAATAAATAATATGGCCAAAAAAGAATATCCAAATGTCAATTCAGTCTATATCCTCTGAAATTTATTTACGATTGCAACGGGTGCAATTATTAATTGGCCCCCAGAATTTTACTTCTTTCTACCTATCATTAATTCATTATATAAGCTTCCAAATTAAGTTAGTGATTTTTTTCGTTGTTTTCTTGATTACGTGGAAAAAAAAAGCAACTTCTAAAATTCAGGGGCAAACATATAATTGCATATATCTGCAATTGAGTGAATCTACAGAGGACACAAACCCGCACTGACATATAATTATATAAATATATAATACAGATTAGTGCGAACGGAATGATCTGGTCTTCTCCTTTTGCCCTGAAATGCTAGATCTATTGGATACTGGTACTCTTTTTTTCTCTAGGTGGTGCTTCTGAGAATGAGCATTGTTAGCACCGGATCGACCCGGTCGACGCTTCCTTCTAGGCACAGTGCCAGTGAAGCGTGGTATGAAGACACCTGTCCCTTTGCTCTCTCTATCGCATGCCACCTCATAGTAGGCGTACGGTGGTGGGACCACGACTTTAGGCACATGGTTAGGGCTGATCAACATTGAACGTTTGGACGTTCGAACGTTTCGTTTCGCCCTTCCGAAACGTTAAACGCAAGGTAAGTTGGTTACGTTTTGGTTGCGAAACGGAACACGAAACATTTCAATTTCGCCAGCAGAACGAAACGGCTAACGAAACTGATCCCTTACGTTTCGTTCTCGAACGTTAATTTCATCATGTAGAATACATGTATAAAATACCTGAGTCGTATTCGTATCATACGATATTTAGGCTGGGGGTTCTAGAACGATCTTGGTTTTGGGGGGAAAACTTAGGGCTTTCCGCCGCTCCTTTCCTTATTTTTTGATCTCTCTCTCTCTGTCGTCTCATTTCTCCTCTTCCTGTCTCTCTTCCATCTCTCTCGCCACTGTACCTACCTGTCCTATCGAAGCAAGTTGCTCTCTTGTAGCTTGCAAGCTTGCTCTGTTGCTCATCCCCTCTCTCTCTCGGCGCGTCGACCCATGTGTGACGTGGCACCCTTTTGGTCCCCTTTGCCGAGACCCTAATCATTTCGATTGCCTATTTTTCCGATCTGTTACCGTGTTTCCAGCGCTCTAGCATACTTATTTGACTTGGTTGCTCAAAAGGCTGTAGAAAGGGGGATCCTAGGGTGGCTGTTGAGACCGGCGACAAGATCGATTTACCAGGACTTTTTAACTTACGGTCCTTATGCAATCATGATAGATCGGTTTCTCTGGTTATATATATGGATGGCAAGGGGGCAAAAAATGCGAAAAAGAAAGAAAGTAAAATAGAGAGAGGGGAAAAACAAAACAAGGCAGAGAAAGAGAAAGGAAGATAGAAGATTAGAGGAGGAGAAATAGCCACTAGCAAGTAGTAAGCAACTAAATTTCAGGTATTTATTACATTTTTAGTTTTTCTTTTTTGTAATTCCTTGTTTTCTTTTGGTTTTACTCATTTTCATTGTGTTTCTCATTTGCATGTGGGCTTCTAAGCTATGGATGCGCCAGTTGAGGAGTTTTCTGAGCCTGACCTTTCTGATGATAAGTATGTAATTCGTTTACCCTTTCTTTTGTTGATGGTGCTTGACTGCTTGTTAGCTGATTAGTTGCTTGCTTGTGCTTGCTTGTTAGTTGATTTGCATGTGGGCTTCTACACTTGATTTCAAGTTGACATCCAGGAACTTGCATACTGATAGTGTTACCTGTCTGGCTAGTTTTATTTGAAATGAAGGGTGCTGGTAGTGGTATCTGTCTTTATGCATACTGATGCTCACTTGATCTGGCTAGTTTTATTTGAAATGAATGGTACTGGTACTCACTTGATCTGTTGAGTGCTTGTTATAATAGTATGGATGATGATGACTATGATGTTCCAAGACTGATTCCTATTGACCCTGAGAATCCTGAGAATCCTGAAAATGCTGAAGTTGTTGGAACAAATGGGAGAACTGCTCGTAATTCTAAAGCATGGAAGCATTTCACACAAGGTCCCAGGCAGAAAGATGGTTCCTTCATGGCTACTTGTAAGTATTGTCCAACTACCTATGTGCAAGGTAGATCAAAGGGTACTGGTTCAATGTTGCATCACATCAAGAGTGGATGCAAGAAAATGAAGAGAAGTAAACCAAATGCCTTGCAAAAGCTTCTGGTAATGAAAGAAGAAGGTGAGAAAGGTGTTGAATTAATAAATTATTACTATTTTTTTGCTGCTGGTTCAAATAACTTATCTTTTTTCCTTTCATGTTGGCAGGTGATGATGACAAAGGTGTTGCAAATTGGGAGTTTGACCAGATGAGAAGCAGGGGCAATTTGGCAAGGATGGTCATTGCCCATGACTATCCTTTTAACTGTGTCAGTCATCACTTCATGATGGTTTTTCTGAAAGACTTGCAACCTTGTTTTAAAATACCTGGGAGAATCACACTTAGGAGGGATTGCATTAATGTCTATGAAGAAGAGCAGGGCAAGTTGTATG
>CAXKVX010004092.1:0-28209 GCA_964058865.1 Eleocharis quinqueflora
TGGTTACCACCCATAAATGAAGTATTCAGATAAGAAACACTTTTCGTAGTAGGATAAGATGCTTTGTGATGTTTTATTTCATGTTTACCACCCAGCAATTAAGTACATTGATCGAAATCATTCATAAATGAAGTACTCGGACATGAAACACTTAGAGTGGTATTTATGCTACTTCGTTGTGTTTTAATGAATGGTTACAACACTTAAATGAAGTACTCGGAGAAGAAACTCTTCTCGTGGTAAGATATGATGCGTTGTGGATTTTCTTGAA
Source organism: Eleocharis quinqueflora (assembly GCA_964058865.1). NCBI lineage: Eukaryota > Viridiplantae > Streptophyta > Magnoliopsida > Poales > Cyperaceae > Eleocharis > Eleocharis quinqueflora. The sequence continues at coordinate 272 of CAXKVX010004092.1, forward strand.
AGGTTACCACACATAAATGAAGTGCTATGATCAGAAACACTTCTTAGTAGGATATGATCCTTTGTGGTGTTTTCTTTAAAGTTTACTACCCATAAATGAAGTACTCACATAATAAACACTTGTCGGAGTAGGGTAAGATGCTTTGTGATGTTTTATTTAATGCTTACCACCCATCAATTAAGTACATTGATCGAAATCACTCCTAAATTAAGTATTCGGACATGAAACACTTAGTGTGGCCTTTATGCTTCTTCGTTGTGTTTTAATGAATGGTTACAACACTTAAATGAAGTACTCGGAGAAGAAACTCTTCTCGTGGTAAGATATGATGCGTTGTGGAGTTTTCTTGAAAGGTTACCACACATAAATGAAGTGCTATGATCAGAAACACTTCTTAGTAGGATATGATCCTTTGTGGTGTTTTCTTTAAAGTTTACTACCCATAAATGAAGTACTCACATAATAAACACTTGTCGGAGTAGGGTAAGATGCTTTGTGATGTTTTATTTAATGCTTACCACCCATCAATTAAGTACATTGATCGAAATCACTCCTAAATTAAGTATTCGGACATGAAACACTTAGTGTGGCCTTTATGCTTCTTCGTTGTGTTTTAATGAATGGTTACAACACTTAAATGAAGTACTCGGAGAAGAAACTCTTCTCGTGGTAAGATATGATGCGTTGTGGAGTTTTCTTGAAAGGTTACCACACATAAATGAAGTGCTACGATCAGAAACACTTCTTTGTAGGATATGATCTTTGTGGTGTTTTCTTTAATGTTTACTACCCATAAATGAAGTACTCATATAATAAACACTTCTCGGAGTAGGTTAAGATGCTTTGTGATGTTTTATTTAATGCTTACCACCCATCAATTAAGTACATTGATCGAAATCACTCCTAAATTAAGTACTCGGACATGAAACAATTAGTGTGGCATTTATGCTTCTTCGTTGTGTTTTAATGAATTGTTACAACACTTAAATGAAGTACTCGGAGAAGAAACTCTTCTCGTGGTAATATTTGATGCTTTGTAGAGTGTTCTTGAAATGTGAACACTCACAAATGAATTATTATGATTAGAAACACTTTTTAGTACGATATGATGCTTTGTGGTGTTTTCTTTAATGGTTACCACCCATAAATGAAGTATTCAGATAAGAAACACTTTTCGTAGTAGGATAAGATGCTTTGTGATGTTTTATTTCATGTTTACCACCCAGCAATTAAGTACATTGATCGAAATCATTCATAAATGAAGTACTCGGACATGAAACACTTAGAGTGGTATTTATGCTACTTCGTTGTGTTTTAATGAATGGTTACAACACTTAAATGAAGTACTCGGAGAAGAAACTCTTCTCGTGGTAAGATATGATGCGTTGTGGATTTTCTTGAAAGGTTACCACACATAAATGAAGTGCTATGATCAGAAACACTTCTTAGTAGGATATGATCCTTTGTGGTGTTTTCTTTAAAGTTTACTACCCATAAATGAAGTACTCACATAATAAACACTTGTCGGAGTAGGGTAAGATGCTTTGTGATGTTTTATTTAATGCTTACCACCCATCAATTAAGTACATTGATCGAAATCACTCCTAAATTAAGTATTCGGACATGAAACACTTAGTGTGGCCTTTATGCTTCTTCGTTGTGTTTTAATGAATGGTTACAACACTTAAATGAAGTACTCGGAGAAGAAACTCTTCTCGTGGTAAGATATGATGCGTTGTGGAGTTTTCTTGAAAGGTTACCACACATAAATGAAGTGCTATGATCAGAAACACTTCTTTGTAGGATATGATCTTTGTGGTGTTTTCTTTAATGTTTACTACCCATAAATGAAGTACTCATATAATAAACACTTCTCGGAGTAGGTTAAGATGCTTTGTGATGTTTTATTTAATGCTTACCACCCATCAATTAAGTACATTGATCGAAATCACTCCTAAATTAAGTACTCGGACATGAAACAATTAGTGTGGCATTTATGCTTCTTCGTTGTGTTTTAATGAATTGTTACAACACTTAAATGAAGTACTCGGAGAAGAAACTCTTCTCGTGGTAATATTTGATGCTTTGTAGAGTGTTCTTGAAATGTGAACACTCACAAATGAATTATTATGATTAGAAACACTTTTTAGTACGATATGATGCTTTGTGGTGTTTTCTTTAATGGTTACCACCCATAAATGAAGTATTCAGATAAGAAACACTTTTCGTAGTAGGATAAGATGCTTTGTGATGTTTTATTTCATGTTTACCACCCAGCAATTAAGTACATTGATCGAAATCATTCATAAATGAAGTACTCGGACATGAAACACTTAGAGTGGTATTTATGCTACTTCGTTGTGTTTTAATGAATGGTTACAACACTTAAATGAAGTACTCGGAGAAGAAACTCTTCTCGTGGTAAGATATGATGCGTTGTGGATTTTCTTGAAAGGTTACCACACATAAATGAAGTGCTATGATCAGAAACACTTCTTAGTAGGATATGATCCTTTGTGGTGTTTTCTTTAAAGTTTACTACCCATAAATGAAGTACTCACATAATAAACACTTGTCGGAGTAGGGTAAGATGCTTTGTGATGTTTTATTTAATGCTTACCACCCATCAATTAAGTACATTGATCGAAATCACTCCTAAATTAAGTATTCGGACATGAAACACTTAGTGTGGCCTTTATGCTTCTTCGTTGTGTTTTAATGAATGGTTACAACACTTAAATGAAGTACTCGGAGAAGAAACTCTTCTCGTGGTAAGATATGATGCGTTGTGGAGTTTTCTTGAAAGGTTACCACACATAAATGAAGTGCTATGATCAGAAACACTTCTTTGTAGGATATGATCCTTTGTGGTGTTTTCTTTAATGTTTACTACCCATAAATGAAGTACTCATATAATAAAAACTTCTCGGAGTAGGTTAAGATGCTTTGTGATGTTTTATTTAATGCTTACCACCCATCAATTAAGTACATTGATCGAAATCACTCCTAAATTAAGTACTCGGACATGAAACAATTAGTGTGGCATTTATGCTTCTTCGTTGTGTTTTAATGAATTGTTACAACACTTAAATGAAGTACTCGGAGAAGAAACTCTTCTCGTGGTAATATTTGATGCTTTGTAGAGTGTTCTTGAAATATTACCACTCACAAATGAATTATTATGATTAGAAACACTTTTTAGTACGATATGATGCTTTGTGGTGTTTTCTTTAATGGTTTCCACCCATAAATGAAGTATTCAGATAAGAAACACTTTTCGTAGTAGGATAAGATGCTTTGTGATGTTTTATTTCATGTTTACCACCCAGCAATTAAGTACATTGATCGAAATCATTCATAAATGAAGTACTCGGACATGAAACACTTAGAGTGGTATTTATGCTACTTCGTTGTGTTTTAATGAATGGTTACAACACTTAAATGAAGTACTCGGAGAAGAAACTCTTCTCGTGGTAAGATATGATGCGTTGTGGAGTTTCCTTGAAAGGTAACACACATAAATGAAGTGCTATGATCAGAAACACTTCTTAGTAGGATATTATCCTTTGTGGTGTTTTCTTTAATGTTTACTACCCATAAATGAAGTACTCACATAATAAACACTTGTCGGAGTAGGGTAAGATGCTTTGTGATGTTTTATTTAATGCTTACCACCCAACAATTAAGTACATTGATCGAAATCACTCCTAAATTAAGTACTCGGACATGAAACACCTAGTGTGGCATTTATGCTTCTTCGTTGTGTTTTAATGAATGGTTACAACACTTAAATGAAGTACTCGGAGAAGAAACTCTTCTCTGGTAAGATATGATGCGTTGTGGAGTTTCTTGAAAGGTTACCACACATAAATGAAGTGCTATGATCAGAAACACTTCTTAGTAGGATATGATCCTTCGTGGTGTTTTCTTTAAAGTTTACTACCCATAAATGAAGTACTCACATAATAAACAATTGTCGGAGTAGGGTAAGATGCTTTGTGATGTTTTATTTAATGCTTACCACCCATCAATTAAGTACATTGATCGAAATCACTCCTAAATTAAGTATTCGGACATGAAACACTTAGTGTGGCCTTTATGCTTCTTCGTTGTGTTTTAATGAATGGTTACAACACTTAAATGAAGTACTCGGAGAAGAAACTCTTCTCGTGGTAAGATATGATGCGTTGTGGAGTTTTCTTGAAAGGTTACCACACATAAATGAAGTGCTATGATCAGAAACACTTCTTTGTAGGATATGATCCTTTGTGGTGTTTTCTTTAATGTTTACTACCCATAAATGAAGTACTCATATAATAAAAACTTCTCGGAGTAGGTTAAGATGCTTTGTGATGTTTTATTTAATGCTTACCACCCATCAATTAAGTACATTGATCGAAATCACTCCTAAATTAAGTACTCGGACATGAAACAATTAGTGTGGCATTTATGCTTCTTCGTTGTGTTTTAATGAATTGTTACAACACTTAAATGAAGTACTCGGAGAAGAAACTCTTCTCGTGGTAATATTTGATGCTTTGTAGAGTGTTCTTGAAATGTTAACACTCACAAATGAATTATTATGATTAGAAACACTTTTTAGTACGATATGATGCTTTGTGGTGTTTTCTTTAATGGTTACCACCCATAAATGAAGTATTCAGATAAGAAACACTTTTCGTAGTAGGATAAGATGCTTTGTGATGTTTTATTTCATGTTTACCACCCAGCAATTAAGTACATTGATCGAAATCATTCATAAATGAAGTACTCGGACATGAAACACTTAGAGTGGTATTTATGCTACTTCGTTGTGTTTTAATGAATGGTTACAACACTTAAATGAAGTACTCGGAGAAGAAACTCTTCTCGTGGTAAGATATGATGCGTTGTGGATTTTCTTGAAAGGTTACCACACATAAATGAAGTGCTATGATCAGAAACACTTCTTAGTAGGATATGATCCTTTGTGGTGTTTTCTTTAAAGTTTACTACCCATAAATGAAGTACTCACATAATAAACACTTGTCGGAGTAGGGTAAGATGCTTTGTGATGTTTTATTTAATGCTTACCACCCATCAATTAAGTACATTGATCGAAATCACTCCTAAATTAAGTATTCGGACATGAAACACTTAGTGTGGCCTTTATGCTTCTTCGTTGTGTTTTAATGAATGGTTACAACACTTAAATGAAGTACTCGGAGAAGAAACTCTTCTCGTGGTAAGATATGATGCGTTGTGGAGTTTTCTTGAAAGGTTACCACACATAAATGAAGTGCTATGATCAGAAACACTTCTTTGTAGGATATGATCTTTGTGGTGTTTTCTTTAATGTTTACTACCCATAAATGAAGTACTCATATAATAAACACTTCTCGGAGTAGGTTAAGATGCTTTGTGATGTTTTATTTAATGCTTACCACCCATCAATTAAGTACATTGATCGAAATCACTCCTAAATTAAGTACTCGGACATGAAACAATTAGTGTGGCATTTATGCTTCTTCGTTGTGTTTTAATGAATTGTTACAACACTTAAATGAAGTACTCGGAGAAGAAACTCTTCTCGTGGTAATATTTGATGCTTTGTAGAGTGTTCTTGAAATGTGAACACTCACAAATGAATTATTATGATTAGAAACACTTTTTAGTACGATATGATGCTTTGTGGTGTTTTCTTTAATGGTTACCACCCATAAATGAAGTATTCAGATAAGAAACACTTTTCGTAGTAGGATAAGATGCTTTGTGATGTTTTATTTCATGTTTACCACCCAGCAATTAAGTACATTGATCGAAATCATTCATAAATGAAGTACTCGGACATGAAACACTTAGAGTGGTATTTATGCTACTTCGTTGTGTTTTAATGAATGGTTACAACACTTAAATGAAGTACTCGGAGAAGAAACTCTTCTCGTGGTAAGATATGATGCGTTGTGGATTTTCTTGAAAGGTTACCACACATAAATGAAGTGCTATGATCAGAAACACTTCTTAGTAGGATATGATCCTTTGTGGTGTTTTCTTTAAAGTTTACTACCCATAAATGAAGTACTCACATAATAAACACTTGTCGGAGTAGGGTAAGATGCTTTGTGATGTTTTATTTAATGCTTACCACCCATCAATTAAGTACATTGATCGAAATCACTCCTAAATTAAGTATTCGGACATGAAACACTTAGTGTGGCATTTATGCTTCTTCGTTGTGTTTTAATGAATGGTTACAACACTTAAATGAAGTACTCGGAGAAGAAACTCTTCTCGTGGTAAGATATGATGCGTTGTGGAGTTTCCTTGAAAGCTAACACACATAAATGAAGTGCTATGATCAGAAACACTTCTTAGTAGGATATTATCCTTTGTGGTGTTTTCTTTAATGTTTACTACCCATAAATGAAGTACTCACATAATAAACACTTGTCGGAGTAGCGTAAGATGCTTTGTGATGTTTTATTTAATGCTTACCACCCATCAATTAAGTACATTGATCGAAATGACTCCTAAATTAAGTATTCGGACATGAAACACTTAGTGTGGCCTTTATGCTTCTTCGTTGTGTTTTAATGAATGGTTACAACACTTAAATGAAGTACTCGGAGAAGAAACTCTTCTCGTGGTAAGATATGATGCGTTGTGGAGTTTTCTTGAAAGGTTACCACACATAAATGAAGTGCTATGATCAGAAACACTTCTTTGTAGGATATGATCCTTTGTGGTGTTTTCTTTAATGTTTACTACCCATAAATGAAGTACTCATATAATAAAAACTTCTCGGAGTAGGTTAAGATGCTTTGTGATGTTTTATTTAATGCTTACCACCCATCAATTAAGTACATTGATCGAAATCACTCCTAAATTAAGTACTCGGACATGAAACAATTAGTGTGGCATTTATGCTTCTTCGTTGTGTTTTAATGAATTGTTACAACACTTAAATGAAGTACTCGGAGAAGAAACTCTTCTCGTGGTAATATTTGATGCTTTGTAGAGTGTTCTTGAAATATTACCACTCACAAATGAATTATTATGATTAGAAACACTTTTTAGTACGATATGATGCTTTGTGGTGTTTTCTTTAATGGTTACCACCCATAAATGAAGTATTCAGATAAGAAACACTTTTCGTAGTAGGATAAGATGCTTTGTGATGTTTTATTTCATGTTTACCACCCAGCAATTAAGTACATTGATCGAAATCATTCATAAATGAAGTACTCGGACATGAAACACTTAGAGTGGTATTTATGCTACTTCGTTGTGTTTTAATGAATGGTTACAACACTTAAATGAAGTACTCGGAGAAGAAACTCTTCTCGTGGTAAGATATGATGCGTTGTGGATTTTCTTGAAAGGTTACCACACATAAATGAAGTGCTATGATCAGAAACACTTCTTAGTAGGATATGATCCTTTGTGGTGTTTTCTTTAAAGTTTACTACCCATAAATGAAGTACTCATATAATAAAAACTTCTCGGAGTAGGTTAAGATGCTTTGTGATGTTTTATTTAATGCTTACCACCCATCAATTAAGTACATTGATCGAAATCACTCCTAAATTAAGTACTCGGACATGAAACAATTAGTGTGGCATTTATGCTTCTTCGTTGTGTTTTAATGAATTGTTACAACACTTAAATGAAGTACTCGGAGAAGAAACTCTTCTCGTGGTAATATTTGATGCTTTGTAGAGTGTTCTTGAAATATTACCACTCACAAATGAATTATTATGATTAGAAACACTTTTTAGTACGATATGATGCTTTGTGGTGTTTTCTTTAATGGTTACCACCCATAAATGAAGTATTCAGATAAGAAACACTTTTCGTAGTAGGATAAGATGCTTTGTGATGTTTTATTTCATGTTTACCACCCAGCAATTAAGTACATTGATCGAAATCATTCATAAATGAAGTACTCGGACATGAAACACTTAGAGTGGTATTTATGCTACTTCGTTGTGTTTTAATGAATGGTTACAACACTTAAATGAAGTACTCGGAGAAGAAACTCTTCTCGTGGTAAGATATGATGCGTTGTGGATTTTCTTGAAAGGTTACCACACATAAATGAAGTGCTATGATCAGAAACACTTCTTAGTAGGATATGATCCTTTGTGGTGTTTTCTTTAAAGTTTACTACCCATAAATGAAGTACTCACATAATAAACACTTGTCGGAGTAGGGTAAGATGCTTTGTGATGTTTTATTTAATGCTTACCACCCATCAATTAAGTACATTGATCGAAATCACTCCTAAATTAAGTATTCGGACATGAAACACTTAGTGTGGCATTTATGCTTCTTCGTTGTGTTTTAATGAATGGTTACAACACTTAAATGAAGTACTCGGAGAAGAAACTCTTCTCGTGGTAAGATATGATGCGTTGTGGAGTTTCCTTGAAAGCTAACACACATAAATGAAGTGCTATGATCAGAAACACTTCTTAGTAGGATATTATCCTTTGTGGTGTTTTCTTTAATGTTTACTACCCATAAATGAAGTACTCACATAATAAACACTTGTCGGAGTAGCGTAAGATGCTTTGTGATGTTTTATTTAATGCTTACCACCCATCAATTAAGTACATTGATCGAAATGACTCCTAAATTAAGTATTCGGACATGAAACACTTAGTGTGGCCTTTATGCTTCTTCGTTGTGTTTTAATGAATGGTTACAACACTTAAATGAAGTACTCGGAGAAGAAACTCTTCTCGTGGTAAGATATGATGCGTTGTGGAGTTTTCTTGAAAGGTTACCACACATAAATGAAGTGCTATGATCAGAAACACTTCTTTGTAGGATATGATCCTTTGTGGTGTTTTCTTTAATGTTTACTACCCATAAATGAAGTACTCATATAATAAAAACTTCTCGGAGTAGGTTAAGATGCTTTGTGATGTTTTATTTAATGCTTACCACCCATCAATTAAGTACATTGATCGAAATCACTCCTAAATTAAGTACTCGGACATGAAACAATTAGTGTGGCATTTATGCTTCTTCGTTGTGTTTTAATGAATTGTTACAACACTTAAATGAAGTACTCGGAGAAGAAACTCTTCTCGTGGTAATATTTGATGCTTTGTAGAGTGTTCTTGAAATATTACCACTCACAAATGAATTATTATGATTAGAAACACTTTTTAGTACGATATGAAGCTTTGTGGTGTTTTCTTTAATGGTTACCACCCATAAATGAAGTATTCAGATAAGAAACACTTTTCGTAGTAGGATAAGATGCTTTGTGATGTTTTATTTCATGTTTACCACCCAGCAATTAAGTACATTGATCGAAATCATTCATAAATGAAGTACTCGGACATGAAACACTTAGAGTGGTATTTATGCTACTTCGTTGTGTTTTAATGAATGGTTACAACACTTAAATGAAGTACTCGGAGAAGAAACTCTTCTCGTGGTAAGATATGATGCGTTGTGGATTTTCTTGAAAGGTTACCACACATAAATGAAGTGCTATGATCAGAAACACTTCTTAGTAGGATATGATCCTTTGTGGTGTTTTCTTTAAAGTTTACTACCCATAAATGAAGTACTCATATAATAAAAACTTCTCGGAGTAGGTTAAGATGCTTTGTGATGTTTTATTTAATGCTTACCACCCATCAATTAAGTACATTGATCGAAATCACTCCTAAATTAAGTACTCGGACATGAAACAATTAGTGTGGCATTTATGCTTCTTCGTTGTGTTTTAATGAATTGTTACAACACTTAAATGAAGTACTCGGAGAAGAAACTCTTCTCGTGGTAATATTTGATGCTTTGTAGAGTGTTCTTGAAATATTACCACTCACAAATGAATTATTATGATTAGAAACACTTTTTAGTACGATATGATGCTTTGTGGTGTTTTCTTTAATGGTTACCACCCATAAATGAAGTATTCAGATAAGAAACACTTTTCGTAGTAGGATAAGATGCTTTGTGATGTTTTATTTCATGTTTACCACCCAGCAATTAAGTACATTGATCGAAATCATTCATAAATGAAGTACTCAGACATGAAACACTTAGAGTGGTATTTATGCTACTTCGTTGTGTTTTAATGAATGGTTACAACACTTAAATGAAGTACTCGGAGAAGAAACTCTTCTCGTGGTAAGATATGATGCGTTGTGGATTTTCTTGAAAGGTTACCACACATAAATGAAGTGCTATGATCAGAAACACTTCTTAGTAGGATATGATCCTTTGTGGTGTTTTCTTTAAAGTTTACTACCCATAAATGAAGTACTCACATAATAAACACTTGTCGGAGTAGGGTAAGATGCTTTGTGATGTTTTATTTAATGCTTACCACCCAACAATTAAGTACATTGATCGAAATCACTCCTAAATTAAGTACTCGTACATGAAACACTTAGTGTGGCATTTATGCTTCTTCGTTGTGTTTTAATGAATGGTTACAACACTTAAATGAAGTACTCGGAGAAGAAACTCTTCTCGTGGTAAGATATGATGCGTTGTGGAGTTTCCTTGAAAGCTAACACACATAAATGAAGTGCTATGATCAGAAACACTTCTTAGTAGGATATTATCCTTTGTGGTGTTTTCTTTAATGTTTACTACCCATAAATGAAGTACTCACATAATAAACACTTGTCGGAGTAGCGTAAGATGCTTTGTGATGTTTTATTTAATGCTTACCACCCATCAATTAAGTACATTGATCGAAATCACTCCTAAATTAAGTATTCGGACATGAAACACTTAGTGTGGCCTTTATGCTTCTTCGTTGTGTTTTAATGAATGGTTACAACACTTAAATGAAGTACTCGGAGAAGAAACTCTTCTCGTGGTAAGATATGATGCGTTGTGGAGTTTTCTTGAAAGGTTACCACACATAAATGAAGTGCTATGATCAGAAACACTTCTTTGTAGGATATGATCCTTTGTGGTGTTTTCTTTAATGTTTACTACCCATAAATGAAGTACTCATATAATAAAAACTTCTCGGAGTAGGTTAAGATGCTTTGTGATGTTTTATTTAATGCTTACCACCCATCAATTAAGTACATTGATCGAAATCACTCCTAAATTAAGTACTCGGACATGAAACAATTAGTGTGGCATTTATGCTTCTTCGTTGTGTTTTAATGAATTGTTACAACACTTAAATGAAGTACTCGGAGAAGAAACTCTTCTCGTGGTAATATTTGATGCTTTGTAGAGTGTTCTTGAAATATTACCACTCACAAATGAATTATTATGATTAGAAACACTTTTTAGTACGATATGATGCTTTGTGGTGTTTTCTTTAATGGTTACCACCCATAAATGAAGTATTCAGATAAGAAACACTTTTCGTAGTAGGATAAGATGCTTTGTGATGTTTTATTTCATGTTTACCACCCAGCAATTAAGTACATTGATCGAAATCATTCATAAATGAAGTACTCGGACATGAAACACTTAGAGTGGTATTTATGCTACTTCGTTGTGTTTTAATGAATGGTTACAACACTTAAATGAAGTACTCGGAGAAGAAACTCTTCTCGTGGTAAGATATGATGCGTTGTGGATTTTCTTGAAAGGTTACCACACATAAATGAAGTGCTATGATCAGAAACACTTCTTAGTAGGATATGATCCTTTGTGGTGTTTTCTTTAAAGTTTACTACCCATAAATGAAGTACTCACATAATAAACACTTGTCGGAGTAGGGTAAGATGCTTTGTGATGTTTTATTTAATGCTTACCACCCAACAATTAAGTACATTGATCGAAATCACTCCTAAATTAAGTACTCGTACATGAAACACTTAGTGTGGCATTTATGCTTCTTCGTTGTGTTTTAATGAATGGTTACAACACTTAAATGAAGTACTCGGAGAAGAAACTCTTCTCGTGGTAAGATATGATGCGTTGTGGAGTTTCCTTGAAAGCTAACACACATAAATGAAGTGCTATGATCAGAAACACTTCTTAGTAGGATATTATCCTTTGTGGTGTTTTCTTTAATGTTTACTACCCATAAATGAAGTACTCACATAATAAACACTTGTCGGAGTAGCGTAAGATGCTTTGTGATGTTTTATTTAATGCTTACCACCCATCAATTAAGTACATTGATCGAAATCACTCCTAAATTAAGTACTCGGACATGAAACAATTAGTGTGGCATTTATGCTTCTTCGTTGTGTTTTAATGAATGGTTACAACACTTAAATGAAGTACTCGGAGAAGAAACTCTTCTCGTGGTAATATTTGATGCTTTGTAGAGTGTTCTTGAAATATTACCACTCACAAATGAATTATTATGATTAGAAACACTTTTTAGTACGATATGATGTTTTGTGGTGTTTTCTTTAATGGTTACCACCCATAAATGAAGTACTCACATAATAAACACTTGTCGGAGTAGGGTAAGATGCTTTGTGATGTTTTATTTAATGCTTACCACCCATCAATTAAGTACATTGATCGAAATCACTCCTAAATTAAGTATTCGGACATGAAACACTTAGTGTGGCCTTTATGCTTCTTCGTTGTGTTTTAATGAATGGTTACAACACTTAAATGAAGTACTCGGAGAAGAAACTCTTCTCGTGGTAAGATATGATGCGTTGTGGAGTTTTCTTGAAAGGTTACCACACATAAATGAAGTGCTATGATCAGAAACACTTCTTTGTAGGATATGATCCTTTGTGGTGTTTTCTTTAATGTTTACTACCCATAAATGAAGTACTCATATAATAAAAACTTCTCGGAGTAGGTTAAGATGCTTTGTGATGTTTTATTTAATGCTTACCACCCATCAATTAAGTACATTGATCGAAATCACTCCTAAATTAAGTACTCGGACATGAAACAATTAGTGTGGCATTTATGCTTCTTCGTTGTGTTTTAATGAATTGTTACAACACTTAAATGAAGTACTCGGAGAAGAAACTCTTCTCGTGGTAATATTTGATGCTTTGTAGAGTGTTCTTGAAATGTTAACACTCACAAATGAATTATTATGATTAGAAACACTTTTTAGTACGATATGATGCTTTGTGGTGTTTTCTTTAATGGTTACCACCCATAAATGAAGTATTCAGATAAGAAACACTTTTCGTAGTAGGATAAGATGCTTTGTGATGTTTTATTTCATGTTTACCACCCAGCAATTAAGTACATTGATCGAAATCATTCATAAATGAAGTACTCGGACATGAAACACTTAGAGTGGTATTTATGCTACTTCGTTGTGTTTTAATGAATGGTTACAACACTTAAATGAAGTACTCGGAGAAGAAACTCTTCTCGTGGTAAGATATGATGCGTTGTGGATTTTCTTGAAAGGTTACCACACATAAATGAAGTGCTATGATCAGAAACACTTCTTAGTAGGATATGATCCTTTGTGGTGTTTTCTTTAAAGTTTACTACCCATAAATGAAGTACTCACATAATAAACACTTGTCGGAGTAGGGTAAGATGCTTTGTGATGTTTTATTTAATGCTTACCACCCAACAATTAAGTACATTGATCGAAATCACTCCTAAATTAAGTACTCGTACATGAAACACTTAGTGTGGCATTTATGCTTCTTCGTTGTGTTTTAATGAATGGTTACAACACTTAAATGAAGTACTCGGAGAAGAAACTCTTCTCGTGGTAAGATATGATGCGTTGTGGAGTTTCCTTGAAAGCTAACACACATAAATGAAGTGCTATGATCAGAAACACTTCTTAGTAGGATATTATCCTTTGTGGTGTTTTCTTTAATGTTTACTACCCATAAATGAAGTACTCACATAATAAACACTTGTCGGAGTAGCGTAAGATGCTTTGTGATGTTTTATTTAATGCTTACCACCCATCAATTAAGTACATTGATCGAAATCACTCCTAAATTAAGTACTCGGACATGAAACAATTAGTGTGGCATTTATGCTTCTTCGTTGTGTTTTAATGAATGGTTACAACACTTAAATGAAGTACTCGGAGAAGAAACTCTTCTCGTGGTAATATTTGATGCTTTGTAGAGTGTTCTTGAAATATTACCACTCACAAATGAATTATTATGATTAGAAACACTTTTTAGTACGATATGATGTTTTGTGGTGTTTTCTTTAATGGTTACCACCCATAAATGAAGTACTCACATAATAAACACTTGTCGGAGTAGGGTAAGATGCTTTGTGATGTTTTATTTAATGCTTACCACCCATCAATTAAGTACATTGATCGAAATCACTCCTAAATTAAGTATTCGGACATGAAACACTTAGTGTGGCCTTTATGCTTCTTCGTTGTGTTTTAATGAATGGTTACAACACTTAAATGAAGTACTCGGAGAAGAAACTCTTCTCGTGGTAAGATATGATGCGTTGTGGAGTTTTCTTGAAAGGTTACCACACATAAATGAAGTGCTATGATCAGAAACACTTCTTTGTAGGATATGATCCTTTGTGGTGTTTTCTTTAATGTTTACTACCCATAAATGAAGTACTCATATAATAAAAACTTCTCGGAGTAGGTTAAGATGCTTTGTGATGTTTTATTTAATGCTTACCACCCATCAATTAAGTACATTGATCGAAATCACTCCTAAATTAAGTACTCGGACATGAAACAATTAGTGTGGCATTTATGCTTCTTCGTTGTGTTTTAATGAATTGTTACAACACTTAAATGAAGTACTCGGAGAAGAAACTCTTCTCGTGGTAATATTTGATGCTTTGTAGAGTGTTCTTGAAATGTTAACACTCACAAATGAATTATTATGATTAGAAACACTTTTTAGTACGATATGATGCTTTGTGGTGTTTTCTTTAATGGTTACCACCCATAAATGAAGTATTCAGATAAGAAACACTTTTCGTAGTAGGATAAGATGCTTTGTGATGTTTTATTTCATGTTTACCACCCAGCAATTAAGTACATTGATCGAAATCATTCATAAATGAAGTACTCGGACATGAAACACTTAGAGTGGTATTTATGCTACTTCGTTGTGTTTTAATGAATGGTTACAACACTTAAATGAAGTACTCGGAGAAGAAACTCTTCTCGTTGTAAGATATGATGCGTTGTGGATTTTCTTGAAAGGTTACCACACATAAATGAAGTGCTATGATCAGAAACACTTCTTAGTAGGATATGATCCTTTGTGGTGTTTTCTTTAAAGTTTACTACCCATAAATGAAGTACTCACATAATAAACACTTGTCGGAGTAGGGTAAGATGCTTTGTGATGTTTTATTTAATGCTTACCACCCATCAATTAAGTACATTGATCGAAATGACTCCTAAATTAAGTATTCGGACATGAAACACTTAGTGTGGCATTTATGCTTCTTCGTTGTGTTTTAATGAATGGTTACAACACTTAAATGAAGTACTCGGAGAAGAAACTCTTCTCGTGGTAAGATATGATGCGTTGTGGAGTTTTCTTGAAAGGTTACCACACATAAATGAAGTGCTATGATCAGAAACACTTCTTTGTAGGATATGATCCTTTGTGGTGTTTTCTTTAATGTTTACTACCCATAAATGAAGTACTCATATAATAAAAACTTCTCGGAGTAGGTTAAGATGCTTTGTGATGTTTTATTTAATGCTTACCACCCATCAATTAAGTACATTGATCGAAATCACTCCTAAATTAAGTACTCGGACATGAAACAATTAGTGTGGCATTTATGCTTCTTCGTTGTGTTTTAATGAATTGTTACAACACTTAAATGAAGTACTCGGAGAAGAAACTCTTCTCGTGGTAATATTTGATGCTTTGTAGAGTGTTCTTGAAATATTACCACTCACAAATGAATTATTATGATCAGAAACACTTCTTAGTAGGATATGATGCTTTGTGGTGTTTTCTTTAATGGTTACCACCCATAAATGAAGTATTCAGATAAGAAACACTTTTCGTAGTAGGATAAGATGCTTTGTGATGTTTTATTTCATGTTTACCACCCAGCAATTAAGTACATTGATCGAAATCATTCATAAATGAAGTACTCGGACATGAAACACTTAGAGTGGTATTTATGCTACTTCGTTGTGTTTTAATGAATGGTTACAACACTTAAATGAAGTACTCGGAGAAGAAACTCTTCTCGTGGTAAGATATGATGCGTTGTGGATTTTCTTGAAAGGTTACCACACATAAATGAAGTGCTATGATCAGAAACACTTCTTAGTAGGATATGATCCTTTGTGGTGTTTTCTTTAAAGTTTACTACCCATAAATGAAGTACTCACATAATAAACACTTGTCGGAGTAGGGTAAGATGTTTTGTGATGTTTTATTTAATGCTTACCACCCAACAATTAAGTACATTGATCGAAATCACTCCTAAATTAAGTACTCGGACATGAAACACTTAGTGTGGCATTTATGCTTCTTCGTTGTGTTTTAATTAATGGTTACAACACTTAAATGAAGTACTCGGAGAAGAAACTCTTCTCGTGGTAAGATATGATGCGTTGTGGAGTTTCCTTGAAAGCTAACACACATAAATGAAGTGCTATGATCAGAAACACTTCTTAGTAGGATATTATCCTTTGTGGTGTTTTCTTTAATGTTTACTACCCATAAATGAAGTACTCACATAATAAACACTTGTCGGAGTAGCGTAAGATGCTTTGTGATGTTTTATTTAATGCTTACCACCCATCAATTAAGTACATTGATCGAAATCACTCCTAAATTAAGTACTCGCACATGAAACAATTAGTGTGGCATTTATGCTTCTTCGTTGTGTTTTAATGAATTGTTACAACACTTAAATGAAGTACTCGGAGAAGAAACTCTTCTCGTGGTAATATTTGATGCTTTGTAGAGTGTTCTTGAAATATTACCACTCACAAATGAATTATTATGATTAGAAACACTTTTTAGTACGATATGATGTTTTGTGGTGTTTTCTTTAATGGTTACCACCCATAAATGAAGTATTCAGATAAGAAACACTTTTCGTAGTAGGATAAGATGCTTTGTGATGTTTTATTTCATGTTTACCACCCAGCAATTAAGTACAATGATCGAAATCATTCATAAATGAAGTACTCGGACATGAAACACTTAGAGTGGTATTTATGCTACTTCGTTGTGTTTTAATGAATGGTTACAACACTTAAATGAAGTACTCGGAGAAGAAACTCTTCTCGTGGTAAGATATGATGCGTTGTGGAGTTTCCTTGAAAGGTAACACACATAAATGAAGTGCTATGATCAGAAACACTTCTTAGTAGGATATTATCCTTTGTGGTGTTTTCTTTAATGTTTACTACCCATAAATGAAGTACTCACATAATAAACACTTGTCGGAGTAGGGTAAGATGCTTTGTGATGTTTTATTTAATGCTTACCACCCAACAATTAAGTACATTGATCGAAATCACTCCTAAATTAAGTACTCGGACATGAAACACCTAGTGTGGCATTTATGCTTCTTCGTTGTGTTTTAATGAATGGTTACAACACTTAAATGAAGTACTCGGAGAAGAAACTCTTCTCTGGTAAGATATGATGCGTTGTGGAGTTTCTTGAAAGGTTACCACACATAAATGAAGTGCTATGATCAGAAACACTTCTTAGTAGGATATGATCCTTTGTGGTGTTTTCTTTAAAGTTTACTACCCATAAATGAAGTACTCACATAATAAACAATTGTCGGAGTAGGGTAAGATGCTTTGTGATGTTTTATTTAATGCTTACCAACCATCAATTAAGTACATTGATCGAAATCACTCCTAAATTAAGTATTCGGACATGAAACACTTAGTGTGGCCTTTATGCTTCTTCGTTGTGTTTTAATGAATGGTTACAACACTTAAATGAAGTACTCGGAGAAGAAACTCTTCTCGTGGTAAGATATGATGCGTTGTGGAGTTTTCTTGAAAGGTTACCACACATAAATGAAGTGCTATGATCAGAAACACTTCTTTGTAGGATATGATCCTTTGTGGTGTTTTCTTTAATGTTTACTACCCATAAATGAAGTACTCATATAATAAAAACTTCTCGGAGTAGGTTAAGATGCTTTGTGATGTTTTATTTAATGCTTACCACCCATCAATTAAGTACATTGATCGAAATCACTCCTAAATTAAGTATTCAGACATGAAACACTTAGTGTGGCCTTTATGCTTCTTCGTTGTGTTTTAATGAATTGTTACAACACTTAAATGAAGTACTCGGAGAAGAAACTCTTCTCGTGGTAATATTTGATGCTTTGTAGAGTGTTCTTGAAATGTGAACACTCACAAATGAATTATTATGATTAGAAACACTTTTTAGTACGATATGATGCTTTGTGGTGTTTTCTTTAATGGTTACCACCCATAAATGAAGTATTCAGATAAGAAACACTTTTCGTAGTAGGATAAGATGCTTTGTGATGTTTTATTTCATGTTTACCACCCAGCAATTAAGTACATTGATCGAAATCATTCATAAATGAAGTACTCGGACATGAAACACTTAGAGTGGTATTTATGCTACTTCGTTGTGTTTTAATGAATGGTTACAACACTTAAATGAAGTACTCGGAGAAGAAACTCTTCTCGTGGTAAGATATGATGCGTTGTGGATTTTCTTGAAAGGTTACCACACATAAATGAAGTGCTATGATCAGAAACACTTCTTAGTAGGATATGATCCTTTGTGGTGTTTTCTTTAAAGTTTACTACCCATAAATGAAGTACTCACATAATAAACACTTGTCGGAGTAGGGTAAGATGCTTTGTGATGTTTTATTTAATGCTTACCACCCATCAATTAAGTACATTGATCGAAATCACTCCTAAATTAAGTATTCAGACATGAAACACTTAGTGTGGCCTTTATGCTTCTTCGTTGTGTTTTAATGAATGGTTACAACACTTAAATGAAGTACTCGGAGAAGAAACTCTTCTCGTGGTAAGATATGATGCGTTGTGGAGTTTTCTTGAAAGGTTACCACACATAAATGAAGTGCTATGATCAGAAACACTTATTTGTAGGATATGATACTTTGTGGTGTTTTCTTTAATGTTTACTACCCATAAATGAAGTACTCATATAATAAAAACTTCTCGGAGTAGGTTAAGATGCTTTGTGATGTTTTATTTAATGCTTACCACCCATCAATTAAGTACATTGATCGAAATCACTCCTAAATTAAGTACTCGGACATGAAACAATTAGTGTGGCATTTATGCTTCTTCGTTGTGTTTTAATGAATTGTTACAACACTTAAATGAAGTACTCGGAGAAGAAACTCTTCTCGTGGTAATATTTGATGCTTTGTAGAGTGTTCTTGAAATATTACCACTCACAAATGAATTATTATGATTAGAAACACTTTTTAGTACGATATGATGCTTTGTTGTGTTTTCTTTAATGGTTACCACCCATAAATGAAGTATTCAGATAAGAAACACTTTTCGTAGTAGGATAAGATGCTTTGTGATGTTTTATTTCATGTTTACCACCCAGCAATTAAGTACATTGATCGAAATCATTCATAAATGAAGTACTCGGACATGAAACACTTAGAGTGGTATTTATGCTACTTCGTTGTGTTTTAATGAATGGTTACAACACTTAAATGAAGTACTCGGAGAAGAAACTCTTCTCGTGGTAAGATATGATGCGTTGTGGATTTTCTTGAAAGGTTACCACACATAAATGAAGTGCTATGATCAGAAACACTTCTTAGTAGGATATGATCCTTTGTGGTGTTTTCTTTAAAGTTTACTACCCATAAATGAAGTACTCACATAATAAACACTTGTCGGAGTAGGGTAAGATGCTTTGTGATGTTTTATTTAATGCTTACCACCCAACAATTAAGTACATTGATCGAAATCACTCCTAAATTAAGTACTCGGACATGAAACACTTAGTGTGGCATTTATGCTTCTTCGTTGTGTTTTAATGAATGGTTACAACACTTAAATGAAGTACTCGGAGAAGAAACTCTTCTCGTGGTAAGATATGATGCGTTGTGGAGTTTCCTTGAAAGCTAACACACATAAATGAAGTGCTATGATCAGAAACACTTCTTAGTAGGATATTATCCTTTGTGGTGTTTTCTTTAATGTTTACTACCCATAAATGAAGTACTCACATAATAAACACTTGTCGGAGTAGCGTAAGATGCTTTGTGATGTTTTATTTAATGCTTACCACCCATCAATTAAGTACATTGATCGAAATCACTCCTAAATTAAGTACTCGGACATGAAACAATTAGTGTGGCATTTATGCTTCTTCGTTGTGTTTTAATGAATGGTTACAACACTTAAATGAAGTACTCGGAGAAGAAACTCTTCTCGTGGTAAGATATGATGCGTTGTGGAGTTTTCTTGAAAGGTTACCACACATAAATGAAGTGCTATGATCAGAAACACTTCTTTGTAGGATATGATCTTTGTGGTGTTTTCTTTAATGTTTACTACCCATAAATGAAGTACTCATATAATAAACACTTCTCGGAGTAGGTTAAGATGCTTTGTGATGTTTTATTTAATGCTTACCACCCATCAATTAAGTACATTGATCGAAATCACTCCTAAATTAAGTACTCGGACATGAAACAATTAGTGTGGCATTTATGCTTCTTCGTTGTGTTTTAATGAATTGTTACAACACTTAAATGAAGTACTCGGAGAAGAAACTCTTCTCGTGGTAATATTTGATGCTTTGTAGAGTGTTCTTGAAATATTACCACTCACAAATGAATTATTATGATTAGAAACACTTTTTAGTACGATATGATGTTTTGTGGTGTTTTCTTTAATGGTTACCACCCATAAATGAAGTATTCAGATAAGAAACACTTTTCGTAGTAGGATAAGATGCTTTGTGATGTTTTATTTCATGTTTACCACCCAGCAATTAAGTACAATGATCGAAATCATTCATAAATGAAGTACTCGGACATGAAACACTTAGAGTGGTATTTATGCTACTTCGTTGTGTTTTAATGAATGGTTACAACACTTAAATGAAGTACTCGGAGAAGAAACTCTTCTCGTGGTAAGATATGATGCGTTGTGGAGTTTCCTTGAAAGGTAACACACATAAATGAAGTGCTATGATCAGAAACACTTCTTAGTAGGATATTATCCTTTGTGGTGTTTTCTTTAATGTTTACTACCCATAAATGAAGTACTCACATAATAAACACTTGTCGGAGTAGGGTAAGATGCTTTGTGATGTTTTATTTAATGCTTACCACCCAACAATTAAGTACATTGATCGAAATCACTCCTAAATTAAGTACTCGGACATGAAACACCTAGTGTGGCATTTATGCTTCTTCGTTGTGTTTTAATGAATGGTTACAACACTTAAATGAAGTACTCGGAGAAGAAACTCTTCTCTGGTAAGATATGATGCGTTGTGGAGTTTCTTGAAAGGTTACCACACATAAATGAAGTGCTATGATCAGAAACACTTCTTAGTAGGATATGATCCTTTGTGGTGTTTTCTTTAAAGTTTACTACCCATAAATGAAGTACTCACATAATAAACAATTGTCGGAGTAGGGTAAGATGCTTTGTGATGTTTTATTTAATGCTTACCAACCATCAATTAAGTACATTGATCGAAATCACTCCTAAATTAAGTATTCGGACATGAAACACTTAGTGTGGCCTTTATGCTTCTTCGTTGTGTTTTAATGAATGGTTACAACACTTAAATGAAGTACTCGGAGAAGAAACTCTTCTCGTGGTAAGATATGATGCGTTGTGGATTTTCTTGAAAGGTTACCACACATAAATGAAGTGCTATGATCAGAAACACTTCTTAGTAGGATATGATCCTTTGTGGTGTTTTCTTTAAAGTTTACTACCCATAAATGAAGTACTCACATAATAAACACTTGTCGGAGTAGGGTAAGATGCTTTGTGATGTTTTATTTAATGCTTACCACCCAACAATTAAGTACATTGATCGAAATCACTCCTAAATTAAGTACTCGGACATGAAACACTTAGTGTGGCATTTATGCTTCTTCGTTGTGTTTTAATTAATGGTTACAACACTTAAATGAAGTACTCGGAGAAGAAACTCTTCTCGTGGTAAGATATGATGCGTTGTGGAGTTTCCTTGAAAGCTAACACACATAAATGAAGTGCTATGATCAGAAACACTTCTTAGTAGGATATTATCCTTTGTGGTGTTTTCTTTAATGTTTACTACCCATAAATGAAGTACTCACATAATAAACACTTGTCGGAGTAGCGTAAGATGCTTTGTGATGTTTTATTTAATGCTTACCACCCATCAATTAAGTACATTGATCGAAATCACTCCTAAATTAAGTACTCGCACATGAAACAATTAGTGTGGCATTTATGCTTCTTCGTTGTGTTTTAATGAATTGTTACAACACTTAAATGAAGTACTCGGAGAAGAAACTCTTCTCGTGGTAATATTTGATGCTTTGTAGAGTGTTCTTGAAATATTACCACTCACAAATGAATTATTATGATTAGAAACACTTTTTAGTACGATATGATGTTTTGTGGTGTTTTCTTTAATGGTTACCACCCATAAATGAAGTATTCAGATAAGAAACACTTTTCGTAGTAGGATAAGATGCTTTGTGATGTTTTATTTCATGTTTACCACCCAGCAATTAAGTACAATGATCGAAATCATTCATAAATGAAGTACTCGGACATGAAACACTTAGAGTGGTATTTATGCTACTTCGTTGTGTTTTAATGAATGGTTACAACACTTAAATGAAGTACTCGGAGAAGAAACTCTTCTCGTGGTAAGATATGATGCGTTGTGGAGTTTCCTTGAAAGGTAACACACATAAATGAAGTGCTATGATCAGAAACACTTCTTAGTAGGATATTATCCTTTGTGGTGTTTTCTTTAATGTTTACTACCCATAAATGAAGTACTCACATAATAAACACTTGTCGGAGTAGGGTAAGATGCTTTGTGATGTTTTATTTAATGCTTACCACCCAACAATTAAGTACATTGATCGAAATCACTCCTAAATTAAGTACTCGGACATGAAACACCTAGTGTGGCATTTATGCTTCTTCGTTGTGTTTTAATGAATGGTTACAACACTTAAATGAAGTACTCGGAGAAGAAACTCTTCTCTGGTAAGATATGATGCGTTGTGGAGTTTCTTGAAAGGTTACCACACATAAATGAAGTGCTATGATCAGAAACACTTCTTAGTAGGATATGATCCTTTGTGGTGTTTTCTTTAAAGTTTACTACCCATAAATGAAGTACTCACATAATAAACAATTGTCGGAGTAGGGTAAGATGCTTTGTGATGTTTTATTTAATGCTTACCAACCATCAATTAAGTACATTGATCGAAATCACTCCTAAATTAAGTATTCGGACATGAAACACTTAGTGTGGCCTTTATGCTTCTTCGTTGTGTTTTAATGAATGGTTACAACACTTAAATGAAGTACTCGGAGAAGAAACTCTTCTCGTGGTAAGATATGATGCGTTGTGGAGTTTTCTTGAAAGGTTACCACACATAAATGAAGTGCTATGATCAGAAACACTTCTTTGTAGGATATGATCCTTTGTGGTGTTTTCTTTAATGTTTACTACCCATAAATGAAGTACTCATATAATAAAAACTTCTCGGAGTAGGTTAAGATGCTTTGTGATGTTTTATTTAATGCTTACCACCCATCAATTAAGTACATTGATCGAAATCACTCCTAAATTAAGTACTCGGACATGAAACAATTAGTGTGGCATTTATGCTTCTTCGTTGTGTTTTAATGAATTGTTACAACACTTAAATGAAGTACTCGGAGAAGAAACTCTTCTCGTGGTAATATTTGATGCTTTGTAGAGTGTTCTTGAAATGTGAACACTCACAAATGAATTATTATGATTAGAAACACTTTTTAGTACGATATGATGCTTTGTGGTGTTTTCTTTAATGGTTACCACCCATAAATGAAGTATTCAGATAAGAAACACTTTTCGTAGTAGGATAAGATGCTTTGTGATGTTTTATTTCATGTTTACCACCCAGCAATTAAGTACATTGATCGAAATCATTCATAAATGAAGTACTCGGACATGAAACACTTAGAGTGGTATTTATGCTACTTCGTTGTGTTTTAATGAATGGTTACAACACTTAAATGAAGTACTCGGAGAAGAAACTCTTCTCGTGGTAAGATATGATGCGTTGTGGATTTTCTTGAAAGGTTACCACACATAAATGAAGTGCTATGATCAGAAACACTTCTTAGTAGGATATGATCCTTTGTGGTGTTTTCTTTAAAGTTTACTACCCATAAATGAAGTACTCACATAATAAACACTTGTCGGAGTAGGGTAAGATGCTTTGTGATGTTTTATTTAATGCTTACCACCCATCAATTAAGTACATTGATCGAAATCACTCCTAAATTAAGTACTCGGACATGAAACAATTAGTGTGGCATTTATGCTTCTTCGTTGTGTTTTAATGAATTGTTACAACACTTAAATGAAGTACTCGGAGAAGAAACTCTTCTCGTGGTAATATTTGATGCTTTGTAGAGTGTTCTTGAAATGTGAACACTCACAAATGAATTATTATGATTAGAAACACTTTTTAGTACGATATGATGCTTTGTGGTGTTTTCTTTAATGGTTACCACCCATAAATGAAGTATTCAGATAAGAAACACTTTTCGTAGTAGGATAAGATGCTTTGTGATGTTTTATTTCATGTTTACCACCCAGCAATTAAGTACATTGATCGAAATCATTCATAAATGAAGTACTCGGACATGAAACACTTAGAGTGGTATTTATGCTACTTCGTTGTGTTTTAATGAATGGTTACAACACTTAAATGAAGTACTCGGAGAAGAAACTCTTCTCGTGGTAAGATATGATGCGTTGTGGATTTTCTTGAAAGGTTACCACACATAAATGAAGTGCTATGATCAGAAACACTTCTTAGTAGGATATGATCCTTTGTGGTGTTTTCTTTAAAGTTTACTACCCATAAATGAAGTACTCACATAATAAACACTTGTCGGAGTAGGGTAAGATGCTTTGTGATGTTTTATTTAATGCTTACCACCCATCAATTAAGTACATTGATCGAAATCACTCCTAAATTAAGTATTCAGACATGAAACACTTAGTGTGGCCTTTATGCTTCTTCGTTGTGTTTTAATGAATGGTTACAACACTTAAATGAAGTACTCGGAGAAGAAACTCTTCTCGTGGTAAGATATGATGCGTTGTGGAGTTTTCTTGAAAGGTTACCACACATAAATGAAGTGCTATGATCAGAAACACTTATTTGTAGGATATGATCCTTTGTGGTGTTTTCTTTAATGTTTACTACCCATAAATGAAGTACTCATATAATAAAAACTTCTCGGAGTAGGTTAAGATGCTTTGTGATGTTTTATTTAATGCTTACCACCCATCAATTAAGTACATTGATCGAAATCACTCCTAAATTAAGTACTCGGACATGAAACAATTAGTGTGGCATTTATGCTTCTTCGTTGTGTTTTAATGAATTGTTACAACACTTAAATGAAGTACTCGGAGAAGAAACTCTTCTCGTGGTAATATTTGATGCTTTGTAGAGTGTTCTTGAAATATTACCACTCACAAATGAATTATTATGATTAGAAACACTTTTTAGTACGATATGATGCTTTGTTGTGTTTTCTTTAATGGTTACCACCCATAAATGAAGTATTCAGATAAGAAACACTTTTCGTAGTAGGATAAGATGCTTTGTGATGTTTTATTTCATGTTTACCACCCAGCAATTAAGTACATTGATCGAAATCATTCATAAATGAAGTACTCGGACATGAAACACTTAGAGTGGTATTTATGCTACTTCGTTGTGTTTTAATGAATGGTTACAACACTTAAATGAAGTACTCGGAGAAGAAACTCTTCTCGTGGTAAGATATGATGCGTTGTGGATTTTCTTGAAAGGTTACCACACATAAATGAAGTGCTATGATCAGAAACACTTCTTAGTAGGATATGATCCTTTGTGGTGTTTTCTTTAAAGTTTACTACCCATAAATGAAGTACTCACATAATAAACACTTGTCGGAGTAGGGTAAGATGCTTTGTGATGTTTTATTTAATGCTTACCACCCAACAATTAAGTACATTGATCGAAATCACTCCTAAATTAAGTACTCGGACATGAAACACTTAGTGTGGCATTTATGCTTCTTCGTTGTGTTTTAATGAATGGTTACAACACTTAAATGAAGTACTCGGAGAAGAAACTCTTCTCGTGGTAAGATATGATGCGTTGTGGAGTTTCCTTGAAAGCTAACACACATAAATGAAGTGCTATGATCAGAAACACTTCTTAGTAGGATATTATCCTTTGTGGTGTTTTCTTTAATGTTTACTACCCATAAATGAAGTACTCACATAATAAACACTTGTCGGAGTAGCGTAAGATGCTTTGTGATGTTTTATTTAATGCTTACCACCCATCAATTAAGTACATTGATCGAAATCACTCCTAAATTAAGTACTCGGACATGAAACAATTAGTGTGGCATTTATGCTTCTTCGTTGTGTTTTAATGAATGGTTACAACACTTAAATGAAGTACTCGGAGAAGAAACTCTTCTCGTGGTAAGATATGATGCGTTGTGGAGTTTTCTTGAAAGGTTACCACACATAAATGAAGTGCTATGATCAGAAACACTTCTTTGTAGGATATGATCTTTGTGGTGTTTTCTTTAATGTTTACTACCCATAAATGAAGTACTCATATAATAAACACTTCTCGGAGTAGGTTAAGATGCTTTGTGATGTTTTATTTAATGCTTACCACCCATCAATTAAGTACATTGATCGAAATCACTCCTAAATTAAGTACTCGGACATGAAACAATTAGTGTGGCATTTATGCTTCTTCGTTGTGTTTTAATGAATTGTTACAACACTTAAATGAAGTACTCGGAGAAGAAACTCTTCTCGTGGTAATATTTGATGCTTTGTAGAGTGTTCTTGAAATATTACCACTCACAAATGAATTATTATGATTAGAAACACTTTTTAGTACGATATGATGTTTTGTGGTGTTTTCTTTAATGGTTACCACCCATAAATGAAGTATTCAGATAAGAAACACTTTTCGTAGTAGGATAAGCTGCTTTGTGATGTTTTATTTCATGTTTACCACCCAGCAATTAAGTACAATGATCGAAATCATTCATAAATGAAGTACTCGGACATGAAACACTTAGAGTGGTATTTATGCTACTTCGTTGTGTTTTAATGAATGGTTACAACACTTAAATGAAGTACTCGGAGAAGAAACTCTTCTCGTGGTAAGATATGATGCGTTGTGGAGTTTCCTTGAAAGGTAACACACATAAATGAAGTGCTATGATCAGAAACACTTCTTAGTAGGATATTATCCTTTGTGGTGTTTTCTTTAATGTTTACTACCCATAAATGAAGTACTCACATAATAAACACTTGTCGGAGTAGGGTAAGATGCTTTGTGATGTTTTATTTAATGCTTACCACCCAACAATTAAGTACATTGATCGAAATCACTCCTAAATTAAGTACTCGGACATGAAACACCTAGTGTGGCATTTATGCTTCTTCGTTGTGTTTTAATGAATGGTTACAACACTTAAATGAAGTACTCGGAGAAGAAACTCTTCTCTGGTAAGATATGATGCGTTGTGGAGTTTCTTGAAAGGTTACCACACATAAATGAAGTGCTATGATCAGAAACACTTCTTAGTAGGATATGATCCTTTGTGGTGTTTTCTTTAAAGTTTACTACCCATAAATGAAGTACTCACATAATAAACAATTGTCGGAGTAGGGTAAGATGCTTTGTGATGTTTTATTTAATGCTTACCAACCATCAATTAAGTACATTGATCGAAATCACTCCTAAATTAAGTATTCGGACATGAAACACTTAGTGTGGCCTTTATGCTTCTTCGT
>CAXKVX010004093.1:0-19638 GCA_964058865.1 Eleocharis quinqueflora
TATCTATGGCTAGAAGTGCCGATCCCATGTTAGTAATGCTGTAAGGGATAAAAAAGGGGCTCATTTTACGAACACCTTTGCCTATCATAGCTTCTATGCCATCAGAAAATGTACTCGTCCCACCAACACCAGTGCCAAGTAGCACGCCGGCTCGTTCCTTGTCAAGCTGAAATTGATTATGCAAAAATATCAATAGAAACCGTGAAAAGAGTAGGAAAAACAAAAATTATGCAGCGTTACTGAAGAAAGCTTAATACAGAAATTGAGACTAAAATCATTAAATTTATTTAATGACAACGAAACATGTCAACGGATGTTTTTCTTCAATGAAGTGAAGAATTTTGATTTCAATTGATACAATTACAAATAAATTAAGACTTATTGTCCATTACTATACATAAAACAAAGAATTAGCCAAAGAGTCTGGTGTGAGGATGTTTATCCTCTACTGATCAGCAACTGTGCAGCACAGACCACGTACACTCGTTTGATCACCTCGGTATTCATGTAAACTGAATCATGATGACAAGCCCAGACAGCTACGGAGTATCCGGAGCATAAAGAATAGAAGATCTCCGCCTGAGAAAATATAAAGAAGTGCAAATACAAATACCTTCTTGAAAGCTTGCGTGTCGAGTCCAAGCCCAGCGTTTTCAAGTGCTTTCTTCCCGCTCACAATGCCATACCTCCAACAATTATCCAACCTCCTGTCATTCTTTCCATCTATGTAACCTTCCGAAGAAAAGTTCCTTATCTGCCCCGCGAACTTCGTCGGGAATGTGGAGACATCAAACCGATCGATCGTGTCGATCCCATTTTCTCCTTCCAACAAACGGTCGTAGTACTTGTCTACATCATTGCCGAAAACCGATACTATTCCCATGCCGGTTATGACGATTCGTTTTTTAGGGTCTGTCTCTCTCCGTGGTGCTGCAACAGTTGTGGAGGCGGCAGACACGCGGTGATGGCGACAATGCCGAAGGGGCCACGATGGTGGCCGGGCGGAAAGAGTTGGATGCTGGAGGAAGAGAGAATGGTGCATGGTGGTCGGTGGAACGCAGGTGTAAGAGGAGTGTAAGTGGAGGTAAGGTTGGAGAGGTCAAATTAAATTATGAGGCGATGAAAAATGGCGATATGAACGAGGAGGTAATGTGGTGCTTTTATAAATAAGAACGTGACATAATAAAATATATACAAAGTATAAATCATGTAAGTTTTCTATGAACCAATTAAGGATCATGTAGGCTACTTTCGTATGTATTCTTCTTTCTCATTTCTCATTTTCCTTTGGATCGATGTTTCTTTTAGTTTTAAGACAGAGATCGCGCGCTGTTTTATTTACTTTTTTAGAGTGACATTATAATTTTGGAAGTACTGTTTAACAAAATATAAGTATGAAATTATTAGTTGGATTTGATATATCATGCACAAAAAAGAAAAAAAACGGAACTTCATACAAGTTTCATCATATATCATCTAGTGATTTAGTGGTCAATACTAGTTTCTCCTCATGGTTGAGGGTCCAAATCCTTGTTGGAACAAAAGACGGATGAAACAAGTTGAGCCTTTTAAAAAAAAAAAGTTCCATCGCATATCGAATAACTTCAAATTTATAATGAGTTACATATTTGATGACATCTCATGACGAATTAAATGAGATTTACGTTTAATTATAAAAATATACAAAATCAATTAGTAGATTAACAACATACTTATAGATTTAAATTTACTAAATTTTAGAAAACGTTGTGATGATTTGTCAACTTAAACTGTGTCAACTCATCTAATTCTTTTTAATTAATTGGCACAAAAAAAGAAAAAAACCCTGTTTGGCACACTATGAGAAAAATCTGTTTACACGTCGGATATTTAGAGGCTTATAAATTGATTATCTTCCATTGTAAATACGGAAGTTGCAAAAGGTAAGTACGGAGGCATAGATCGTGGAAATCTCTGCTTTTCTACACTTTTTATTAGTTAATATCCGATGTGAAAGATTTAATATTATTTATATAAATTATATCGCCAGCGCCTTCATGACTTGATATGACTTGATACCCGATTTAATATATACTCTAATCACACATTTTCTTTGGTAATACCTGTTGTAGAACAACATCATTTTTAGAAAGATTTTGCTGCTTACGTAGCTAGTCCCTTTTTGCTAGCTCGCCAAAATTAACACTAATATATATATATATATATATATATATATACATACACACAACCTGTTACAACAATTAATAAAACATTCAGATCATGCAATACATAAAAAATATCACCATTCAACAGTAAAATAATTAATAATACATGACATTAAACCAAAATATTTACATATTTAGTTGGATTGCAATATTCTTCCATGTCAGTAATTAGCTAGATGTAACTAAAATAGACGAATGCATTGTACCATGTAAGTATTACAAATGCGTCAAAACACATGGGAAGGCATCATAACGTCCCAAGGCGTTTGCAATTTGTCAAAGAACTCCTAATTTATGGTGTAGGTAGTAAGAATTTTTTTCATTGAAAGAAGTGTATGGTTAATTATCCAAATTTTATTTATATTTCGGATATTATTGAGGATGGTTGGATTCTCAAATATGAGGCCAGTATTACTATTCTTACTAGTGATTCTAAGAAGCTCAAGTTAAAAAATGATAGTTCCATTAATAATATTCGTAGCTCCACTCATGAAAATATTACTCTCTTACTTTGTGTGCTCTCTTACTAGTTAAGACAACTAATGTTAAGGAAATATGAAATGCAAAAATACCAAGCTTTTAAAAAACGTTTAACGGCCCTTAACGGTGAGGTGGTCGCTTAACGGTTTAACGTTAAAACGGAATTATACGGAAGTTAAATTAAAAAACGGCCAACCATTTTTTGTCTATTATTTATTTATTTTAGACCAAATTATGGTGCAAACATACACACTTTTGTCATATGTATGACTCTATGTAACTATATATTATATAATATATTTAACATTATTATTAGCATTGCTGCATTTTTCATTGTTTAAAAATATAAATGATGTTATATGATATGTTTAATAATTAGAATTTAGAATGTATTTTATTTTGAAATGTGTATTTTTTATAACCTCCACTATCCAATTGCGTAAGTTGTACCAACATAATAATATCTCATGTCAGCATCAATATAACACACAAGACCAGTGTACCCAAACAATCAACACATCATCATAACACTAGTAACTACCCGACTAAGCTCACAATAACTAATCCTATGTTAATAAAATAGTAAACAAAAATTGAAAAACTAAATTAATTCAACAAGTTGACAAATCACCAAGTACATTACAGTAAGCATCCAGCAAAAACACAAAGAAAAATTAAAAAAATAAAAAAATAAAAAATAAAAAAAATAAAAAATGGCGTTAAAACGGCCTGATTTTAACGGATTTTAACGGATTTACACGGTTTAAACGGAGTTAAAACGAAGTTAAAACCGTTAAACTGCAGAAAACCAGTTAAAAACGTTTTTTCCTGAAAACTTAACGCCATGACAAGTTTTTCCCGTTAAATCGGTTTAACTGAAGTTTAAACTCCGTTTTTTAAAAGCTTGAAAAATACTTAGATATGAAGTAAATGAGCATCTGAAGAATACAAGAAAAGTAGGGCTAACAATCAAATTAGAAAATCTCAAGTTTGAAGAAGAATATTTTGAAAGTCTTTACTTTAGACTTGTTTCTTTGAGAAATAAACTTATAGAAGTTCGATCTAACATAAGTCATGAGAATTTTGTAGGGAATCTAATTATAATAGTGTCAAAAAGACCATCGTGGAACTCTATAGTTAGCTCAATTGAGATGATGCAAGCCAAGAGAACACATTTCAACCCTGAAGAGGTCTTTGCTCAACTAACTTTCTTTGAAGAGAAACACAAGGATGTAAAGATGTCAACAACCTCCAATATAATAGTCCTCCCAGCATAATCTCCGAACTACAACTTCACATATCGATTCGACTCGAATGAAGATATCTTTCCAAGACTTCAACAATATATCTCTAAGGATGATGAGCTTCTAGTAAAGGTGATAAAATAGAGCATAAGCTTCGAGAGAAATATTAATGAAGAAAGACTAACTCAAAGAAAAATAGTAGTGTGCCTCACATGCAACAAGGATAGTCATTCTCTTCAAAATTGTTACTCGACATTTCCATCCAAGAGAAAAAGACCGTCACACACTTTATCATTACTTACGAGTCCCTTTCTTACCAAAGGATGCGTGACAACAGTCGTAAGAAATACTCTTTTCTTACCGGTGTCATGGTTGTTCTTACCGTTTTGTCCGGTAAGAAATGATGTTTTTTCCTGTAGTGTAGACAAGAAGTTCAATGGTAAGAAGAAAGTCATGCAAGCTATTTGATAATGTGAATCTGAAAGCGAAGAAGAAGTTGATCTAGGAGAAGAAGAAGAAAGCAAGCTTGCTCTAATAGTCAACAACAACAAGCAACTAACCTACCTTGAATGTACATATCAAATAATCAAGGAGGATGCAATTACCGACCCGCTAACGATCGAGATGATGATAACCATGGCAATAGATAAATATACAAAGATATCCAAAGAAAGAGAAGAACAAGAAAATACATTGAATGCAAATAAAAAGAAAATGGAGGCCTGAAGCCGAGCTATTATGGTCCATTTGAATACAAATGTTATATGTGATGATGAGTGTGATTGTAGTGATGAGTCTAGCCTTGCTTTGGGTTAGGATCAGGAGTCCTTCAATTTTGTTAGGTTGAAAGAATTGCTTGATGAGTCTAACAAAGCTATGATTATTAAAGATGTCATGACAGTTGATCTGAAAGCAAAGATTAAAATTCTTGAAACTAGAGTAAATGACCTTGAGACTGGCGTCAACTTGGATACAAAATTAAAATTGCAAGAAGCACATTTTTGGGCTTATAAATTTGTTAAAATTTTCAAACCTTCTAGTAATGGTACCAAGATCCACTACGATAAAATATATATTGGACAAGGTCCACATGACAAAATCGGACTTGAGTATGTGAGGAACAACCTTCTATAAATGAAAAAAATTGTCTGCAAATGCGAAACCAAACAATGAGAAAAAGATCAACAATCATGCCTACATGTATAATAACCGGTATAACAAGAGATCAAGGTTTAATAACCCTAACTCTAGAATTGTGCATAGAAGACCAAGAGCTCATAATGACCATGTAAGTATCAAGTATCATCGAGTTCAACGGCTAAAACTCTATGTTAGAGATAAACATGGTAAGTTTTATGTGTTGAATGAACACAAACTTAAGTTTGGTAATTAATTTGTGACAAAGAAATTCAATAATGTTTTCTAACCCAATCAACAACCTAGATACGTACCAAAGACCAAAACCAAAATTTCAATATTGGAAACCTAGAGACAAGATTGGACGTTTAGAAAAATATTGTAGACTTATGAAAGATAAGATTTGGGAGCCACTTGATGTTCCTTGCACAAGTGGAATCAAACCAATTGTGTAGAGAGTCATATAACTCCCCCATTTTGATTTAATTTATTAATATCTTGAGGAAGAGTCAAGTAGCAAAATATATGATTTATTATTTAATTTGAATGAATCATATGTTTTGTAAGTGGTGTTTGACCGATCGAGAATTGCATAAATATTAAGTTTGAAGATCCTAGCACCAAGCCTGAAGAAGCAAGATGCTTAGCCAACAACCCGACGTGAGTACGTCCATGATCTCACTCAACTCCACCAAGTTATCGTGTATATATGTATATTGAATAAATATTATATATGTATTTCACTGATCGAGAATTACATAAATATTAAGTTTGAAGATCCTAGCACCAAGCCTGAAGAAGCGAGATACTTAGCCAACAACCAGGCGTGAGGATGTCCATGATCTGACTCAACTCCATCAAGTGCACGTCATTGATTCCAAACAACTTCTTGTCGTCGAATTCAAAGATACTCTGGTCATCCCGTTGTTGCATCACCTATTCAATTAGATATTATAAAATTTCATGTAAGAATTGCAACAAAATTGAATTATTTTTTCTATTCTACAAATAGAAATAAATACGCACCGTGTTGTACAGTTTAAAGCTCGATTCGTCAAGGAGTTGCAAGCATTCATCGGAAAGGAGCAGAGCCCTTTGATGACTGCCCGAGCTTGCACTTGGCGCCTTTTCTTTTTCCTTCGGCTCGGCTTGCTTCTCGGGTGTGGGAGCCTGTGCTTAAATCATGTAAGTATGAAAGTCACACTATATACATTACAAAGTTAGCAAAAAATTGAATACACGCTCGAGAGTACACAACTACACTAAATAGGAAAGCCAAGTGAGGGAATAACTCATTAGTTCCCCTACTTTAGTGAAATCATCTGTCGAATTAGGAACTTTCACGTGTTTTTGGCCTTGAACCACTTCATTGAGAGTCACCTTAGCCGTATCAGACAAGATAAGCTCGTTGTGAATGTCGAAAGCCATCGGATCAAGCGGAAGCAGAGTTTCGTACGCCACCCTGCATCGACATGCACAATGAATAGGTTACATGGTGTGGCTACCTTAAAAAAATACAAGATTTTAATCAAATACTACTAATTGATCAACATAAACAACAATAATAATAAGTAAAAAAACAAGGAGTAAAGAATGCTAACCTTCATATACTCGATGCTCCAAGGAGTAAGCGTGTGCGAGCTCACCTGGATCTGATAAGGACGAAATAGTGGGTCCAAGACAGTATGCTGAAGCGCCGCACTCATGGATCTTGCATGAAGCATAAATTCCTGCATATTCAACAATTGAGCCTGCAATTTTTCATACTCCGTCCGGCTGATCCCTTACCATAGATATCCTTGAGACCGACCTGTTTGGGGTAGCCTCGCACCCTCCCTTCATGCTTTTGGATCCCGAGAGCAGCAATAAGTATATCATGGTGACGGTGCTCTCGGAACCCTCCCCGAGTGACTTCTCCAGATTTTTCTACCTGACACGATGTATTTTGATGTATAGAAGACAACATAAAGACAATATAGAAGATGTATTTTGATGTAAATTTAGAATAAAGACAATTAGAAGATTTTGTTACCTGACATGAAATAAAGTAAATTCAGAAAAAAGTATAAAAAAGGCAGACCGCTCGCTTAGCGATCTATCTCGTCACCTCATTGACAATTACGTACTACCCTTCTTTACTCGTCTAGTATGAGATCTGGAGAATGACAGACTCCTATCACCGACGGAGGGGCTGACCACTTCCGAGTCTGGTTCTGACCCAATAAATACATAGATTTATTAACTACTGTAACTAATAATTTCTTTGTATTTGTCGATTTGCAAAACAAACTTGAATTTACAAGTTTGTATGTTGTTGAGATTCTTACAAATGCAAGATTGAAGAAGCAAAATTAGGAGAAAGCAAAATGACAAAGAACAAACTAAAGGAACAAACTAAAGAATTGAGTGCTAGCCCCGAGAATCTTTGAGTGGAGTTAATGAGGCTTCAAACGATCTCCGATGGGCCTGAAAGTGGTCCAGTACGAGCAAGCCCCAAAAAGATGTAGATCTCGTCACGAGCTTTCCAATGCCACGAAGAACACCAAAATCGGAGTTACGATTCAAAAGATATGGCCAATTGAAGAATGAACTAATTCAAGATCAACTTGAAGAATCAATTAGGTTATCTGTAACTCAAAATGCTTAAATTTGAGATGCAAAAAGGCAAAGAAAAATAAAAATTTGCCTCTGGCCTTATAACTCTATCTTTGACGTTATAACGCCAGATTGTTTGAACCCTTAGATCAGGCACATAATAAAATCATCCGAGAAATCCATTATAACGCCATCATTAGCATTATAACGCCAGACCAAAGAAAAACCAGAAATAAGCTAAGTACCAAATTGCCAGAGAAATCCGTTATAACACCATCCTTAGCGTTATAATGCCAGACCAAAGAAAAATAAAAAAATTAGCTGAGTGTCAAATTGCTAAAGAAGATCATTATAACTCCAAAGTTGGCATTATAACGCTAGCTTATTTTTTCAGAGAAATTTGAATATAAAATAGGAAAAATCTTTCTAAATGTCAATGTAGCATTATAATGGTAAAATTCGTAAACAAATGGCATTATAACACTAGACTTAATTTTGCCTAATTGTGTTTGATCTAAAAACTAGAAATATTTGGTATTGTTGCCTTTCTTATTGACGATTTTGAAAGCCTTATTTCTCTCTGTTAGCAACAGAAAAACCTCCATTGATGCATGATATATTTTGTGACATATGTATTTTGTGACATTGAGGCCTGTCTTTTACGGCCGCAATACATGCAAGTTGTGCCAATTTTCTAGAATTTCAGATTTGGATATTTTGAATTATGCCTTTATAAATAAAATAAAAATTAGTGCCAAATATGAACTTTAGGAGTAACTATAATTAATTATAATTTAGGAGATATATACAATTATAATTAATATAGTTACTAAGTAATACTATAATTATCTTAATTGAATATAAAATTTAACTATTATCTAATAAAACGAAAGATAAATGTGCTAAATTTTAAAATGATTTCCAATTAAGATTAATTATAATATGAAAGATATTTAGTAATTTTCTAAAAGATTTTAGTAAATACTAAATAAATTATATATATAGTTAACTATTGAAAATTTGTTTTTTTACTAATTAAAGTCACTATTTGTTACTATATATACATAAAGTATATTTTGTGAAAAATATATATAAGGATGATTGACTAATGAAAATTAGAAGATTCTAATTAAAAGTTGCTATTAGCATATATATATATATATATATGAGCAAGGCTAAAATAATATGCATAGTATATCCCATTTTGTACTATGCATGTATGTATAACTCAATAAATTGAGTTTTAAGTTACTCAATAAATTTTTCATACCAAAATATTATAGGAAATCAAAGTTACTGATTTTTAGACATTTCTTGCTATTTTTTAAATATTTTTTAAAAGCATCCCAAATTTAATACTACAAAAGTGTCATTTTGAGCTATTTTTAAAAAATATTTAAAAAGTAGCAAGAAAACTCTAAAAATCAAGAAATTAGATTCCTACAAGATTTTAATATGAAGAATTTATTGAGCAATTTAAATTTCAATTTATTGAGCAAATTAAATATACATAGCCACATAGTACGAAATGAGGTGTATTATGCATATTATTTTAGCCTTGCTCTCTCTCTCTCTCTCTCTCTCTCAAGGCTAAAATACATAGCTGCTCCTCTTTCTATATATATGTATATATATATATATATATATATAGAATCCGGCTAACATACTAACGTTAGCAAAACTGAAAACGTGCTAATGAATGCTTATTTCAAATTTAAAACCGGAAACGATCGATCCGAACTGTTGAAATTGTTGTCCATACTAAAACCTACGTAGGGACCAAATTTTACATTTTTTGAATTTTTTTAGTATTTTATCGGAGGCGTTGAAGAATGTGTTGAAATTGCAGGTTTTTCTGAATCGTTAGATTAATTCATTTTCAATTCTCCATTAAAATAGTAAAATAATTTGAAAAAAATATCAAATTTGGTCCTTACGTAGGTTTTAGTAGGGACAACAATTTCAACGGTTCGGATCAGTCGTTTCTAATTTGAAATTCGATATAAGCATCCGTTAGCATGTATTCAGTTTTGCTAACGTTAGTATGTTAGCCGGATTCTATATATATATGTATGAGTTGTGCTAAAATACCTTATAAAGCACCAACCTTCATATACTTTAGGCTAGTACCTTGAGATACAAAGTGAAAAGGGCCGATCAAGACCGTTGAAAATATTCTCCATATTAACATCTATTTTTAGAGACCAAATTTTATATTTTTTGGAATTTTTTTACTATTTTATTGGATAGGTGGAAAATTTGTTAATATAACGATTTAACGACCTCCAAATTAACCAAATTTGCACCCATCCGAAAAATAGTAAAAAAATTTCAAAAAATGTAAAATTTGGTCTCCAAATTGATGTTAGTATGGAGAATATTTTCAACGGTCTTAATCGACTGTTTGCACTTTATATCTCGAGATACGAGCCTAAAGTATATGAATGTTGGTGCTTTATAAAGTATTTTAGCATAACTAATATATGTATATATATATATATAATCCGGCTAACGTACTAACGTTAGCAAAACCAAAACCGTGCTAACAGATGCTTATTTCGAATTCCAAATCACAAACGGCCGATCCGAACCGTTGAAATTGTTTTCCATACTAAAACCTACGTAGGGACCAAATTTTACATTTTTTCGAATTTGTTTACTATTTTATCCGAGACATTTAAGAATCTGTTGAAATTGGAAATTTTTCTGAATCGTTAGATTAATTCATTTTCAATGCCTCGGATAAAATAGTAAAAAAATTCAAAAAATGTAAAATTTGGTCCCTACGTAGGTTTTAGTATGGACAACAATTTCAACGGTTCGGATCGGCCGTTTGTGATTTGGAATCCGAAATAAGCATCCGTTAGCACGGTTTTGGTTTTGCTAACGTTAGTACGTTAGCCGGATTATATATATATATATATATATATATAGTTGTGCTAAAATACTTTATAAAGCACCAACATTCATATACTTTAGACTTGTATCTCGACATACAAAGTACAAGCGACCGATCAAGACCGTTGAAAATGTTCTTCATACTAACATCTATTTGGAGACCAAATTTTACATTTTTTGGTACTTTTTACTATTTTATCGGATAGGTGAAAAAATCATTAATCTAACGATTTACAGACCTCCAATTTAACCAACTTTGCACCCATCCGATAAAATAGTAAAAAAATTTCAAAAAATGTAAAATTGTGTCTCCAAATTGATGTTAGTATGAAGAACATTTTCAACGATCTTGATCGGCCATTTGCAGTTTGTATCTCTAGATAAGAGCCTAAAATATATGACTACTGATGCTTTATAAAGTATTTTAGCCTAACTCTCTCTCTCTCTCTATATATATATATATATAATATAAATATATAGAACTGCTATGGTGCATTACGAAGACATGATTAGTTTTGTCATCCTGAAATTGTGGCTCGCCATCCTAAAATTGTTTCTCCTCTACACCCCAACGACAATACGACCCGCAATCAATTTCTTGCGCCCTGCAATGTAGGCAATATCTCTTGTGCAACACTGCAGCTGAAAATGGCTAAGTACCCCCCTCTGTATTGCACGGACCTTGCGGTCCGCAGTCAGGGCCTTGCGGTTCGCAATTCAGATTTGTGTTGCGCAACAGTTCGTATTTTTGTCATATCTCATTCATTCGAACTCCGATTTTGATGATTCAAAATGATTGCAAAGTTAAGAACAATCTACATACTTGATTTATAATATTTGACATCTCATTGGTGATTTAAGACCAAGTGACTAAATTAAACAAGCAACAATCAATTTGTTCTTCACTATGTAGATCATTTTAATTAAATACTATAGTATTATTAGAGTACTTGTAATCGAGTTGTAGTTTGTTTGCTTCTGGGCATTTGGCAAGAAAAAAGAAGTGCCTATACAAGCTAGGGAATTCTCTTTTTACTTATTAAATTAGTTCTTAAATCATGTACGTTAACTTAGAAGAAGCTAAAATGAATAAGAATTAAGAAGCAGTGTTTTAAAAATCAAATTGGACGTCAACTCGGTAAGACTTCTGAGTTACTGGTCTACTCAATGAAAAAAGTGTTTTGAAGTCTCACATATTACTTTAAAAATAAAATTAAATAAATCTGCACAATAAATATAAAAGTTGAAAATTTTGGCTGCACCTAGAACCTTCAGCCTAGGCTCCTACTTTGCCTTCTCTCTTATAGGTCCTATGTACAGAGAAGTAAAATGCAAGAAGTAGGCGGTCTTTTATTAAACTGATACGCTCGTTGATTCGTTCTAAAATTCTCTTCATTTTTACAAATTTTTCTTTTCAGTTAATTTGTAATGCATGCTAATTGTTTTGAATTACGATTTGTAATGCATGTTAATATATGATAGATTTTCATTCCGTATATATGCGAATTTGTAATGCATATTAATTTATTTATAATGCATATTAATTTTTTGATGCATATTCATATTTTTCCAATTGTTATGCATATTATTTTTTTTCCAGTTGTTATGCTTGTTATTACAGCAAGCATACATATTAAATTGACTAACATGCATAAAAGAACAAAATTAAATTTAAGTTGCACAAAAACTAGAATAACATCCATAACACCAGAAATAACTTGCATAATAACAAATATAACATGCGTAATAGCATAAATAACATGCATAACAACAACTAAATACTTATGCATGTGTTTTTCAATTAACATGAATAACAACAGAAAATTAAGTTTAAGCTACATTACATCACAAAATCTACTATAACAACTATAATAACATGCATAACAACCAAATAAATATGCATAATAAATTAACTAACACGCATAACAACAGAAAAATGAAGTATGCATAGTAAATCAACTAACATGCATGACAACTAGAATAACATGCCTGAAAACCATATTTTGTATGTTGGCGTTTTCAATTAACATGCATAACAACATAAATAACATGCATAACAACATAAATAACATGCATAACAAATATAACATGCTTTCCAGAGAAGAAGATATCACGATGCAAAGATGGAACCAGGAATAAATCGGAACGATGGCACGATGAAACTGTTTCAAATAGAAAAGAAAATGGAATTGTCCCGTTGTCAAGGTGAAAAAAATTACTGGAGGCATTCATTGACTGGAAACGTCCATTCGGTATCTCCAGAACATTTTCCTAGCACAACTGTATGGTCGATGCAGAAAAAATTGCATGAGTACGCAAACGGATTAACATGGGAAAAAGTTTCGGCCCATGCAAATTATACTCACCCAGTTAATGTTAATATCCATGCTGGCCGGCAAAAGTTTGGTGTCCAATTTCAATCGACTAAACAAATCCAGAGTTCAATATTTAGAAAACATGCATTTCATTTTCTGGAATCTTAGAGTTCCAACGAAAAAGAAAGAAGCAGAATGGAAATGAGACAGAAATTGGAGAGGTTTACGTTCTTTATTTCGGAAATCAGGTGGAAATAATTTTCTTTGATATCTCTCAAAACGCACTGAGGAATTTTCCATCTTCACCTCTGTGCACCATCCCTCACCCTCTATATTAAATCTCGGAAGCATGGTTACAAACTCTCGTTCCCCTCTTTCTCTCTGATTCACCTCTACCAAAAACTCTGGAGAACAACGTTAGTTTCTTTTTTAAAAAGTCGTCGCACCGCCACTTTTTCTCTCCAGCCTTGTGCAAATTAAGTACCACAAGCTTCCTATCATACTTCGGAGAATGTTGGCCTCAATAGCTTCTCCTCCCTCAAACTTGGAGAGTTTCACACCGAGCTCCATCGGTGTTGCTACCAGGTTACAATTTTCCATCTCGAATTTCTTCAAGATGTCTCTCGCATATGCACAATGCGAGATGAAAGTACCGAAACTGTCTTGCCTTATCTCGAGACTGAGAAAGTGCCTCATATTCTCGAGATCTATCATCTCGAAAAATTTTCATGTCTGCTTTGAACTCTTTGACTAGTCTCTGGTTGTTGTCCATGAAGATCAGATCATCCACACACAATGCGACGATCAAGAGTTCACCCTTCTGATGCTTCACGTAGATAGCATGCTTGAAAGGACACTGTCAGAAACCATTCTCATTGAAATACGACTCTATCCTCGTGTTTCAGGCTCTTGGGGCCTGCTTCAGTCCGTACAGTTCTTTCCTCAGCATGAACACCTCATGCTCCTTTTCAGGCTTCGTGTACTCGACGGGTTGTTCAACA
This sequence comes from Eleocharis quinqueflora, assembly GCA_964058865.1. Lineage (NCBI taxonomy): Eukaryota > Viridiplantae > Streptophyta > Magnoliopsida > Poales > Cyperaceae > Eleocharis > Eleocharis quinqueflora. Next base: position 13,875 of record CAXKVX010004093.1, read on the forward strand.
TATACCTCCTCTTCGATAACTCCATTCAAGAATATCGACTTAACGTCCATCTGGTAGATCAACCATCCGAATTGTGCTGCCTGCAAAATGAGTAGTCGAATTTTTTCCATCCGAGCAACGGGTGCGAATACCTCATCGTAGTCTATTCCGACCTTCTGCCAATAATCTTTCACCACCAATTTCGGCTTGTATCTTTCGACTTCGCCTTGTGGGTTCATCTTCTTCTTGAATAGCCACTTCACTCCAATGTGTTTGTTTCCTTTGGGCAAATTCACCAAATCCTGAGTTTTGTTTGTCTCGATTGCAATAATCTCTTCGTCCATCGCTGCTTTCCATCTCGAATCACAAATAGCTTCCTCAAATGAGATTGTCTCGGCATCGACTAACAAACACACTAGGTGCACCTCCCCTGTCGTCTCATACAAGTCTTGCAGATTTCAGTATGTTGGGTTCCTTGATTCAGGTTCTTCTGAACTTCCTGAATTGGAGTCTTCGTCTGAACTACCCGAGCTTGATGCTTCATCAATCTGAATTGGGATCTCTATCCCTTCAACGTTCAACTACTCCTACTGGTTCTTCTAGTCTCAGCTTGCTTCCTCATTCACTTCTACATCTTGACTTACTACCCGCTTGTTCTCGATCGGGTTGCAAAGTTTACATGCCTTCGACTTCTTGTCATAACCTATGAACACAAGCTTCTGACTCTTGTCTTCGAGCTTGGTTCTCTTCAGATAGGGTATATGTGTGTATCCTATACTCACAAACACTCTGAAATGGCTCACATTTGTCTTGTGCCCGCTCCATAACTCCGTTGGGGGTTTGTTGTCGAGAGTTGCATGTGGACATATGTTCTGGATGTACACGACACACTACACAACTTTCGCCCAAAATTTCTTCGACATGTTTTTCGTCTTGAGCATCTAACGAACCATGTTGACTATGGTCCTGTTTTTTTGTCTTTGCAACTCCATTTGTTGTGGAGTGTAGGGCACTGTCAGATATCTCCTTATCTCGTGCTATTCCTAGTAATCTTTGAACTGATTCGACATGTATTCCCCTTCCCTGTCCGACATCAGTGTCCGAACATGATGTCTGGTCGACTTCTCGATCATGACCTTAAATTTCTTGAAAGTCTCGAATGTCGAGGCTTTCTCCTTCATAAAGTACACCAACACTTTCTTGAAAAGTCATCAATAGAAGTGATAAAGTACATGTTCTTGCTGAATGAACATGGTGTGATCGGTCGACAAATGTCAGTGTGGATCAAGTCGAGAAGCTCCTTCGCTCGATATTGTGACTTTCCGAATGAGTTCCTCGCATGCTTCGTGACCACACACCATTCGAAAAAATTCTTCTTGAAGACAAGATTCGTCATTCCTTGCACCGACTGCTTTTTCACTAAGTCCTTGAGGTTGTTATACCTCAAGAGTTCGAATCTCATGTGCCACAAACAAGCTTCATCTTCTTTGTTCACCTTGATACATTTATCTTCTATTCTTCGCAAGTTCAGTTTGAACATACGACTTTTCCCCATGTCTACTCGAGCTACACTTCTCTCATTCTTCTCCTTTAAGTGGAGAACTCGATCCTTCATGAAGATAGAGTAATCTTTCTCCATCAACTGCTCCACGCTTGGTATATTACTCCTCATCGCCGAGATGTAATACACATTTTCAACTGTTCTTGTCCTTCCATTCTTCCAGATGAACTGTACCTTACCTCGATCTTTAACTTCTACCTTAGCGGATTAGCGAAGTTTGTCGCTAGCCAAGAACGCTTATTGCACGTTTTGATTTCTTTTTGTATAAAAAATAGCAGCAATTCTGAAATAGTGCTAATTTCTGTGAACCAAACGCACTCTAAAATAATTGTTAAATTGAATTCAAATGATAAATTCGATTTGTTGAAATATCTACGTAACAAGTAATTTGTTTGCATAATTTACAACCAATTTATTTTATTTAATGCAAGGTCAAGAAGTTAAAACGTGACAGAAAATGGATGTGTGAAAATAATTCATCACTCTTCATTTGTTTACCGTTTGACTCTATTGCTCGAATTAAAATATTAAAATATTTTATATATAAACCCATGAATTGTTATGTTGCACCGTTCGAATTTGTCGTTTGAATTTGATTTAAATAACTTTTAATTAATCTCACTAATCACTTTGATGAACTTAGATTTACAACAGTCACTAATCACTAATAACTTTTACTAAGAAATACTCATGAACAACACGTCCAACATATGTTATCTAAGAGTGCGTTAAATTATTGAGCCAAAAATCTAGCAAATATATCAGACATTATGCATAACGCTCTTCTGAAATTTGTTTATGGTATATTACGTGGGTCAGATGATGCTTATAGTCAATTTGATCAGGCCAATGTATAAATATATTTAAAACTAACAGATAACCTACCACATGTGTTCCTACAAGTGCATAAATCAACTTGATAATAATCAAACATATAGATCAAATATTACACATGTCAAACTCTCATTCACCATTTAGAAGCAAATATATCGATCAGACAATTAATAATGTTCTTTTTATTGAATTTTATTGCATGATTCCAAGCAAAAGCTGATTAAAAACTCTTATCGCTAACTTATCCTGAATGATATCCGACATGCATTCCTTCATAGCTAGTCACCATGTCAGAACTAGCTATTGTACGTAGTTGAATGAATTCTTTAATTTGTTAAACTTATTTTGATTGGTTGTACTTTGCATTCATCAATGACAACGCAAATTAAAGAACAAACAATGGGAATAATATATTGCAGAAATGTTCCCGCTGTATCATGGAAATACTGGTATATATATATGTATGACAACGCAAATTAAATAATACAAGTAGGGACTGCTAATTATCAACTTTTCATGTACCTTACCATGCAGTTCATGAAAAGAATGTCACTGCCAATTAATTATAAACTAGAGTAATTAGAAATAAACGACAACTCGTTACTAGTTATAATTAAATTGATGAACCCTGATGAATAATTATGGCTTAAAGGGTGAAAAGACAACAACCGAGTTGTGGCCTCCAAATCCAAATGAGTTTGAGATAGCTGAAAGAAAAAGACAAATTTTCATAAATATTAAAAGCGAGATAAGAGAAACAGGGGAAATATAATATATCTTAACAATAATCAGATGAAATCTACTCACCAACATTGACTTCATATTCTTGTTTCTTGTTTGGGACTGTATCGAACTCGACAAGAGGATCTATATTCTGCAATATAGGTTGAATAGAAATAGAATTTCGATGAAAGAAATAAAAAGGGGTGGAAGATACAAAGTAAAAAAATCGACCTCGTTGCGTCAAATTCAATGTTTTTTCCATAAGGCATGATTAATGAACCAATTGTAATTATTCAATAAATCTTTTTGGTTGATTCATATGCGTTTATGCAGTAAAAGCCTAATGATGCATCAGTTGGACAAATAAAGCTAGATTTTGGTTTTAAAGTGTTAATTATGCGCAGCTTTAAGTCAGTTTGATATAGTTTATCATATATTGATTTACAGATGATTAATATTAATTCAAAAGAATCATAAGGTGCAAGTTAATTTATCCCTCTAATATAGCTTAATCCAAGTGAAACTCACAAATTGATTTATAGTTGGATGCAACCATCCGGTTGTTATGGCTTTGATGGTTGCAATTGCCTCCATTGCCCCTGCTGCCCCAATACAATGCCCTATCATAGACTATGAAAGAAGAAAGATAACCCAGAAAAATGCAAATTTAATTTGGTTTTAAAATAAGTTTTGACAAAAGAAGAGAATGATAATAATAATAATAATAATAATAATAATAAGAAGAAGAAGAAACCTTTGTTCCATTGATCTTAACTTCGGATGGTTTTTTAAAGACCTGCTTTATTGCATGGACTTCCGCCAAATCACCCATAAGAGTAGAGGTTGCATGAGCATTTATGTAATTTACCTGAAATATGTAACAAGTATTATAAATTACCAACAATGCATGACTTGCTCAAAATTTGTTATTTTTAAATAATTAAAAAGGTTTACAAGTTCTTTACCATATTACTTTAACAAAAAGGATCTTACCACTCTATTTACCAGTTTGATTAAATTTTTTTGCGTTTATTTTATTGAGAAACAATTCATCATTTTTTAAAGACTAAAAAGACAGAAGAAGCGAAAGCAATTCATGGTATAGCATATATAGTACCTCTTCTGGAGCAACTCTTGCGTTTTCCAGACTTTGCTTGATGCAGTTTGAGACGCCGAGCCCATCGGCCCGGGGATCAGTGATGTGGTATGCATCGCAATTGACGGCTCCTCCTAAATACTCAGCAATAATTGGGGCATTTCTTTTCATGGCATGCTCCAAGCTCTCCATAACCTTTTGACAAATCAATTCAAATCAGTTTACCAGTACAGAGCTTGATTTACCTTTACTTTTAAATTCATTTGCTGCAATTTCCAAACAAAGTGTAGAAAATAATAACAAATACCAGAACTCCGGCTCCTTCTCCAAGGACAAACCCATCACGATCCTTGTCCCATGGCCTTGAAGCAGTTGCGGGGTCATTGTTCCTTTGTGAAAGTGCCCTGCAAGGAAGAATGATCTGAACAAGTACTGTTGATTTAAGAGGAAGATTTTTTTGGCCTACTAAAGAGTATGGTTGCTTGACTAAAATTCAAGGGAGCATAGAGAGAGCAATAGTTGCCTTATGGATTAATTTGGTTTCTAGGCTTGAAAATAGTGTGATAAACTTTGGTAGTTAATTTGGTTTTAATTTCTGAATAGTTTATTTTTCTTTTCTTGTCTCTGTTTTTCTGTAAGAACACTAGAGCGGCACTCATCTGTTTCTCTGTTTTTAATTTTAACCTTCTAGCTTTCCAGACGCATTGGGCTCCCATAAAACTTTTGAACGTTGCAATTTTGGCACTGAGGCAATACAATTGGTGCAAACTTGTCATTTTCTCCAAACATTCTGATATTCACAACAAAAGAAACATATCAATGAACACGTTGTACCATTTTGGGTATGGGGTTAGTAAACGAACAGTCATCTCTTAGTGTAATAATAAATTATTTTTTATTGTGAGAATCAATCTGTTGGCACGCGATGTCCCTTTTTTCATACAGAGAAAATGTAGGGAACTTGAATTGTAAAGTAAAGAAATACTTACAACTAACATCAGTTGAGAAGAAATCAGGAAGTTAACATTTAAACAGTTTTGAAGTCAAATTAATTTAGGCCATGTATTTCAGTATAATTTTGATGATTAAAACTGTAGCACATAACTAAGTTTATATAGGAATAAATTCAACCATACAATCGCCTCAACACTTACCAATTTTACCAGGATTGGTCTAAGTGACTGTACAATCAGGCTTTATCAGAAAGCATACCTGCATGCTACAAAACCCGCTAAACCGGACTTAACAACACACGCTTCAGTCCCTCCAGCCAGCATTACATCTACAATGCCTTTCCTAATATGGTTTGCTGCTGCATGAAAGCAGAAGTTGGAGGTGGCACATGCGGTGGTGATGGAGTAGGTGGGACCCATGAACCCGATATCAATCCCAAGCAATGCTGATCCCATGTTTGTCATCGAGTATGGAAGAACATTCGGGGACAATTCTTTAAGCCCCTCATCTCTTAAGGCTCTGACCCCTTCCCAAAAGGCACTAACGCCTCCCATGCCGGAACCTACTAATATCCCGGCACGTGTTTTGTCAATCTACAGTGATTATGTCAATTGTGT
>CAXKVX010004094.1:0-20438 GCA_964058865.1 Eleocharis quinqueflora
GAGCAGAGTGTGGTAGTATCAGATTACACACAGATGGATAGGATCTTGCGTGATGAGAGGAACTATATACTCAGCATGGTGAAAAAGATTAAAGCCACAGGATGTAATGTTCTCCTAATCCAAAAGAGTATACTCCGTGATGCTGTTACAGATTTGTCCTTGCATTATCTTGCAAAGGCAAAGATTTTGGTGGTGAAGGATATAGAGAGGGATGATATCGAGTTTATTACCAAGACCTTGAACTGTTTGCCAATTGCAAACATAGAGCACTTTAGAGAGGATAAGCTAGGATTTTCTGATCTAGTGGAGGAGGTGTCAGTTGGAGAGGGCAAGGTGGTACGAGTTACTGGTATTAAGAACATGGGGCGTACCTCTACTGTTGTTGTCAGGGGGTCAAATCAGCTTGTCATTGATGAGGCTGAGAGGAGTTTGCATGACGCTCTCTGTGTTGTCAGGTTAGTATTTTGAAGAAAATTTTGTTATTATTTTCAACATAGTAGTTGGATCGTAAAATGTATCGTGTATCGTATCGTGTCGTTCAGATACGCTAAGCTATTTTTAAAATAACAAAAAGATTATAGTAATTAGCATCTAACGAAAAAAATCTAAATAACTAAAGAAACCATCGTAATTTTAAATATATTGATAAGTGTCAATTGATGTTGATGTAAATTTCTTGCATATTAAGATATTTACATGGATATCAATCTTTGCTTTTAGTAAGCAACAAAATAACCTAGCATCATGTACTAATAAGTCACAAAATGACATATTTGCTAACAAAGAAGCTGATCCTATCACCATTTTTACTAACTAACAATATCATCTAAATCATCACTATCACTAGCACTATTATCATCAATCGTCGTCGTCAAGGTGGTTGGGCAATGGCAACTCACCCTTGGATTTCACTAATCGTATCGAACCGTAAGATATGTATCTCTCGTCCTTTGACTCATATCGAACCGTAAGATATGCATCGCGTATCTAAGATGCTAACATATATGCTTTCAATTGCATTACCCAAATTCCAGCTATTCTTGAGTGATCAGTAGCAAGTAAAAAATATTTTGTATTCTGAGATTGAGAGTAGGCACCTCATACCTGAGATATGATACTTTTGTGCTAAGCCCAAACCAAAGCAAAACGTCTTAAAAATAAACTCAAGCTGATTATCCTCTTTGGTCGAAATTTGTATGAAAGGATTAGTTACATTTTTTAGTAGACTTGACTTGATGGAGATGTAAATGTGGTGCCTGTATGAAAGGATTAGTTACATTTTTTAGTAGACCTGACTTGATGGTGATGCAAATGCGCCTGTGTGTGTGTGTTGCCTTATTTAACACACCATTAATTTTCTTGTAAGACAATATTGAATATTTGTAAGTTTCAGCATAAATCAAGTGTCATTTTTGAGAAAAAGAAGTGTCTACCACTTGTTTCTATTTGATGTTGTTTTTTTAATAGGTGTTTGATTAATGAGAAATACCTAATAGCTGGCGGAGGTGCACCTGAAATAGAAATGTCGATGCAACTTGCTGCATGGGCCAAAGAGCTTCATGGCATGGAGAGTTATTGCATCAAGGAATTTGCCGAGGCACTAGAAGTGATTCCATACACCCTGGCTGAGAATGCAGGTCTCAACCCGGTAGCTATTGTTACTGAGCTCCGCAACCGCCATGCCTGCGGTGAGACATACGCAGGCATCAATGTCAGGAAGGGTCAGATTACTAATATTTTAGAAGAGAATGTGGTACAGCCGTTACTTGTTAGTACCAGCGCCATTACACTTGCCACCGAGTGTGTGAGGATGATCTTGAAGATTGATGATATCGTGACCGTTCGATAAAGAAGGTTGTTGATTTTAGGGGTTTGCTTCTTTTGGGTTTCTTAGGGGGCTTCTTTTTGGAATTAGGTTTGTTTGGTTATCTTGGTTGGTCTTTTTTGTCAGTAATGTATGTTTTTTTGTACGAGGTTTCTTTGCTTGGATCGTATAATTTTTGTGTTGGCTTTGCTTACTTCCACATTTTCATTTCGATTTATAAGCCTTCATGTACTCGGTGTTTACCTAATTTGGATTTTCTTAAATGAATGAATATTCTACCCCCTTCGATCTTCTAGTCATAATATACCAGGCATCGTTAAAACATGCTGTCTGAAAAAGAGTAAATGACAAGCATGTTGCTATGTATACATGGTGATACTCATTCCTGATCTCTATGTTCATCATCTCTCTTTAGCTATACAATACATCAGATGATGTCATTATCCTTGGTCATTACCTTTAATTAGTTGGTCAATGCTACATATGTTAGAAGTATTTACATTTTAACCGATGATATTTATTTAATGATAAATAACTAATGATACTATGATAGTAGTTAATCCAATAATACTTGATACTATTTAATGAAAAATAGTTGAATTAGTACTTGGTACCACTAAGCTGTAACATTTCAATATTAGGTGCCGTAGCACATAGCATTTGAGAAGCATCTCTGAATCAAAACCATTATACTCTTTTGTACCTTCATACACATTAGTAACATCGGTAAGCAAACTAGAAACTAGAGTAATTGTTCCAACTAACCAATCCAATAACTAGAAAATTGAGTCTATGTACCAGAGGGAAGAGAAGAGGTGAGAGGAAACAGGGACTTGCCTGTGAATATAGGAAACAGAGAATATCAGTGAAGTTTCTAACTTTTCATATCACGAACGGAAGATGCTAATCATTATGGCCTTATATCTATCCGAGGTTAATAAATCAGCCTAAATACTTAATTATGTTGCAACATTGGAATGACGTCTTTATAAAGGCTATACATCATAATCTAGATCCACGAGAAAATCCATGTCCACTGCTATCACGCCATTGATGCCTTGATGGTAGTAGTGTGTCATATTTGCACAGGGATCACTGATCAGAATCAAACCCAGCAGATAGGAGAAAAGGGTAAATCTAAGTGTAAAATAGCTTTTTTTTTGAATTAATTGGACATCAAATGTCTATATGTCACTTCCATGGCAGCACGTGTATGCAACAAAATCATTGTCCATAGTGTTAACTGCAATTGGCTACATTCAATTAAATTTGTGTCTCAGGTACTAATTTGTATCTATATACTTATATAGATACAAATTGCAGAAAAATACAGAAAGATATACAAATTAATCAAGGACTGATCTTATTTCACCTTGCACTTATTTAAGTGGATTTTCAGATCAATTACAGAAGTAATTCAAGAAAGAAACACACAAAAAAAAAAAATCGAGAATGAATCTACAATCTACAATCTATTCTTCCATATTTTTTGCATTTTATACACTTCATGCTAAGTGGGAGCACTTCGGTTGTGATGAATAATTTTCAAATTGATTAAGGGATGTTTTGGTCATTTACATCTTCCTTTGAAGAAGTTTCATGGCCAAGGAGATGTCTTCTCAAATCTTCTTTTGTCTCTGAGTTTGATTTATCTTTCTTCTCCTCACTCTTTCCCCATAAAACAAAGTATAGTCCAATTACAATTAAAACGGAACCAATAATCCTGCAGAAGAGAATTTAAACATATGGTTATGCAATAATCGATTTGAGAATATTATTTAGATCTAATATAATTTCTTTTTGAATGGAAATTTGACATACCCTCCAGTGTATAATTGGTCACCAAGTATAAGAGCAGCCATAATTGCAACCATTACAGTTTGAACAGGCTGAAACACAGCTGTGAAGAGTGGGCCCCCTTTGTCAATGCACCATATTTGCAGAGACAGTGATAATCCAGATGCTACTAACCCCTACAAAAGAAAATTCATGCGTGTCAGTTAATTTGAAAGTTTAAACATTAAATGATTATTATATGCGAGAGTAAAATGGATGTAGAGATTATTACAGCATAGAGAATAGTGAATAATTCTCCACCCGATCGGACTTTCCATCTCTGAACATCATTCTCCAAAAACGAAGCAATTATGAGGAATTGAATAAGACCAAACACCATTGTCAGAGAAAGTGATGACAGCTTGGCTGGGTACCGCTTTAGGACTGGAACCTGTAATTCCAATTTATTTCACCATAAGTTTCAGTGTAAATACTCATCAAAAGAGACTGAAAATATTATATAACTTCACAGGGTAAAAATGGAAAAATGCCATGAGGCTGACCTGTAGGACCATCCAGGCAGACCAAGCAAGGCAATTCCCTATGATGAAGATACAACCCAAACTCCAATTCAAAGTCAAGTTTGAGGAAGCAACAATTGATCCCAATATTTTGTTGTGAGGTAATTGATGATGTAGCAGAGGTAGCCCTTTGTATAGAGTGATAATAGTAGCTCCTCCTATGCTAACTATTGTGCCAATCAACTTTGCTACTCCATATATCTTGTTCATGTTAACCTGTTCAAGCCTATGACACGAGAACGATTTAAGTCACAATTATGCCTAAATCTCTAATATGCAAAAAGATTGCCAAGCTTATTTTAACTGCAATTAGGTGTTTTGTGGTAAGCTAATTATACATGTCGGTCGTTATCTTGAATATTGTCATTCGGAAATTGGAGCGTTAATTGATATACTAATTATACATGTCGGTCGTTATCTAATCATCTGGCTTTCCATGAAATAGAATTCAGTCACAGCATAGAAGGTTATGTTTACATTACCTCAAAGCAGTAGCCAAGGCGAAGGTGATGGCAGGCACTGTGTTTTGAATTGCAGATGCATATGTCGGAGAAAGATAGTATAATCCTAACAGATAAAATCCTTGGTTTGCAGTTATCCTAAAGATTATAACAAAATTTTAATAAAAAAAGTCAATGCACCGACATAATGTGATTTGTAAATTAGTAAATTGTTACATACCCTATAAGTGCCAAAAGAAAAAATTGAACCAGCAGGGTGAATGTAAGAGGTGGCCTATCTTTCCTGTAATAAAAATATACATGAATTTAGGTATATAGACTATAGTAACAAAAATTAAGTTTTCAATATGAAAAAGACTAGAAGTTATATAACAAAAGCAAGCAGCCAAAATTATGAATTACCATAACCATAACATTATTCTATTTGACATACTGGTAAGTAATATCACATGAGTACTGCATACTATAGGTCTTCTTAAAATCCGAAGGAACCATTTTTTTTAAAATTTTTATATGCACTTATTTTCTTGGTAAATAAATGTCAATGCAATTATGGGGCCAAAAAACAGAAAAATGTGAACTTACTTCTCAAGAAAATAGGCAAATGGAGAAATCAAGGCAAGGGCAATTATGTTCCTATACACTGGAAATACAATTTGGCTTACGCCCATATCGAGCGCAGTTCTCGAGACAATATGGAATCCAGCTAGACATAGCTGCAAGAACAGAACCGTAATTAGCAGTTTCAATTTGGAGAAGGTATCATCTCTCTCCATGTCTTCTTCCTTTCTAGGTACAGAGAAATTGGAGATGATGAGTTTGAGCTTAGTTGATGCATGAAAGAGCAATTTCTTGCGTTATATACTGCACAGGATGCGAGTATCTAACGCAATAAACAAACAATGGGATCAATTGTTTGTTTGCAACTACCACACTCATGCAATCATGTAGTTAGTAGTTAATTAGTTTGAAAAACTGTCTGCGAATATAATAATACATCTGCAACGATCATTACTTATGAGCTACTTCTTTTTCTCTCTGAGATAATAAATGGGGGAATCATTAGACACTAAATCAAAGGCTGGTTCCCCTTGTTATAGTTAGTTCCTTATAATTTTTATGTGACCGAATTTTGCTACATTCAATCAGGTCATTTGTACAAAACTACGTTTTCTGATTGCAAATTAATAAAATGGTTTTTAATTGCCACAAAAAATTTGGGTGCCCAGATTCTGAATTTTTATTAAAAGGTGGTTTGGGGTAATTTTCGATTAATTATGAGTCATGACTTTCGGGAGATGGCATTAATCTGAAAGTTTCTTATATATTATATTTAATTTTACTTATCAAGAATGGAACAGTCGATTGACTTCACGCTGAAAAGCAGATTACAATAATAGTAAGATTAGTTCAAATATTCTCTGGTGTTATGTAATTGAGGACCTTCATGCATATCAGTGAACTTCCATTATTTTTGGATGGCAGTGGCACCATTTACATTCAGAAATGATACCAATTATTCGGGCTTATATTCACCTCAATTTAAGTGCCATATAAATATATAACAATGTCTTCATGTTGGCACTGCATGCATGGCATGCATGATCTCTGTATATATTGGTGCATTATATATTTCAATTAGCAAAGCATCAGAAGAAACACATACACGCGCGCGCGCACACAATCCCCGTAGCATCTTCTCGGACGATAATAATTTGAAATCATAAATCAATGCTCATACTGTTATACCCCAAAAATAAATATGTTGGATTAGCAGAATATTTGGCAAGGTGAAACTGTACCAGTTCCAATCTTCTTTCTTTTATTGTTGATGTAAATATAATATATATACAACAAGAACAAAGCTTTTTGATCCAAACAAGTTGGTCATGCTAGAAATGAAATCTATATTGAATTTTATTTTCACAAAATTAACCGAATTTTTATGTTGACTCGTCAAGTCTATTATAACACTTATTCTTTTCGAATTTGAGACCAACTACGTAAAACATAGACAACTTAGTTATGTAAATATAATATCCATAAACGAAGAAATTAAAATATTCTTAATTATTGATAATACGTATACACAAAATCATCAAGCACTCTAAATTGGCGATTGGTGAAGGGACAAACAGGACAAAACGGGAATCAATGCCATGTGTGCTGAATGTACTGTATTGGCCATCTTGACCAGTGCAAATTTTTCTTAATTTTAATAATTAATTAGAAAGAAAAAAATAGGGTACATTGCACATGGTTTGGACCTAATCTTGTTCTTTTCATCATGTTATAATTGCAAGCATCACTTAATTATTTCATGAAATGTTAATCCAAAGAACCTAATAATAATGCCTTGCTTACATGCATTTTGTTTAATCAACTATGAGGTCCCCACACAAACTATGATGATGGGTTACCAATAAGTAAACTATTTAAAGTTCATTTAGTATTTATTCTTGTGAAAAAATGATTCCAATTATTCGGAAGGATAACGTGACAATTAATTATCTTGACAAGCTCTACGGAATTTTTCCTACTAAATTTAAATAAGGTTAAAGAAATTAAAGAGGAGGTCACATATTTTAACAATCAACAATTTCAATAAATTGAACAAAACCTTAAATATAGAAAAAGATATGGACATATTTTTAAGAATTGTTTTTCTATGGATAAAATTTATTATCAAAAGTGTTATTAGATTAGTCATTAACTGTTGTCAACAATAGCGAAATCTAAATTAATTTTGATCAATAGAATAATTTGTCTATTCTTAGACTTGTAGATTGATTGTATTTAAAATTTTGTGCAATTTAAGTATTACTTGATACCCCATGAAGGACTATTAGAATTATATGAAGTTCACATTTAGTGGTCTATGATTGAATGTCAAATTATACTTAAATTGTATGAAACTTGAAACACAATAAACCTATAAGTTTAAGGACTATTAGAATTATATGAAATTCACATTTAATGGTCTTCATTGAATATCAAATAATACATATGGTATTAAATTTGAAACACAATAAACCTACAAGATTAAGAATATTTCTATAACTTTTAAATGTTTTTTTTCAAATTTACTTGAAAATACTTACGGTTGTCAAGATATCCATTAAGGACTATATATTAGAATTATATGAAGTCCACAATTAATGGTCTTTCAATCAAATTATACTTAAATTTTTGAAATTTGAAACACAACAAACTTGTAAGTTTAGAGCATCTCCATACCTGAAATTTTCAGGCTTTCTAATTTGACGTGGCAGTTTATAACTCAATTTCAGAAATGTAACAGAGTTTCTAATTCAGAAACTTTGATTGAGAGTTTCTTATTTAGAAACTTCGATTCAGGATTTATAAATTGTGACGTGTCAATACCATTGGTTAAAAAAATTAACAAAAAAATAGTTAGTTGATGATGTGGCGATTAAGAAACTCTAATTGTAGTTTTAGGAATGTAAGAGTTTATAAAATAAAAAAGAATTAAGTTTCTAAATCTGATGTAGCATTATTTAGAAACTCAAAGAGTTTCACGAATGGAGATGCTCTTAGAAATATGTCTATAATTTTAACTTTTTTGTTTCAAATTTACTTGAAAATACTTAAGAGTTGTCATGTGTTGCCTATCAAAATTATAATTTAAATTTATATGAATTGTTTAATATATGGGTAGTATGCTCGAATTTCATGCAATCTTCTATCATTTGGTGGTTTACTAAGTATTGTTAATATCAAATTAATGAACATTAAAAAATGTTACGTCACTATTTGTAGATATGATATGTACACTAAATAAATCATACATATAATGTTGGATGTTAAATTTAATTATTTTAGAAGTACAACGTTTTTTTAAATATTGTCAGCTGTTAAGTGATCTTTTTCAAAATAGATAAATAAATAAATAAATAAATTTATCCCCATTTGAAGCTTTTCTGTACAAGGCAAAGTTCTTAACATGCATATGGCAACATGGCCAATTGCCCGGCCCCAACTCAACCAATAGCATAAAATTCAACTAATTGACATGCCATATGAGTTACTACATGGTCTGGGAACAAGACCTTAACATGCATGCACAAGACCACATGTGGTTAGTTGGAGACAATGTGCATGGTCAAGTGGAGAAAACATATCTAGATACAATTAGATACGGACTCTGTGTAACATTAGAAACATATTTGTAGTTCCACGTTACAACGTTACATAACAGTATTGGTCAAGAAAATGAAGGGTACATATGAACAAGTCCATTCTCATTTCTTTACAAACACAGTACTTAACGTTTCATATGCAGCCCATGTTGTTAACAATTGATTATAGGTTAAGCTTTAAATTATCCACAAACATTCGTTATACCGGGTTTGGAGAAGTTATGGCCCAGAAAAGTACTCTTCAGTTAGAGTTCTGACAACGGATTGGAACAGGTATCCGCAGGTTCGAACGGGTTGGACTCCGGATCGGATCATGTATTAACTCATTAACTAAATAATTGCTAATCAGTATTAACTCATTCAGTAGTTTTTCTTTTAGTCTCACTGCCTTTTTAGTTAACTCTTTAGTTCATGATCAGGTGATGAGAACTGATCAAGAAATGCAAATCTTTTGTAATTAATGCAAGCCAATTTCGTTTTTAATAATAAATGCAAGCCTACTTATTTGGTACATGTAATTTGGATGTCAACTTGGAGAAGAGTAAGGTCAAATGTTAAATGGTGTTTGAGGACAAATTTGAATTTTATCGTTTCCTTAGTTTCAGGCTATGTTACCCGGATACTTCATGGTACCTTGCTACACTGTATCAGATACGTATCTGATACTCGGATACTCCTTGGGATACGTATCCGATGAGTCACACGGCGTATCCGTGATGTGGCATATTGAGATTGGCGTATCCGATTATTTTGTTTACTTTGACCGACAAATTCGATCTTCGATATGCCTCGATACGTTTCAAAACTTCATGTGACAATCAGGCCTTGTAAAACTGTCGATAACTTTTGTTATATCGCTAGAAAAATAAGTGAAGCATGAAGCAGGAAGGAGATCCGAATCCAAGACAAGTCACACTATTATTTTTTATAAATTTGTTTATTAAATTCTAATAATTTTTAATAAATTTTTAATTAAATTTAATATATATAGCCGCACCCAATTTTTGAAATCGTCGTATCGTCGCACCCGTATCGTATCCGATACGATATCCGTACCCGCACTCGTGCAACACAGGTCTCAAGTATATCTTCAATTCCTTCTTTTTCTATTCTTAAATTATCATAATATCAAATGGTTAAAATTCAAATTCAAAGGAAGTTAATAGTTATTGCCTAGCCAACCTTTTCCCTTAGAAAGGAGCAATGTATTCCTAAATTCCTATAGTTGGTATAATCATATCTGTCATCTACACTCTGCAGTAATGTATCTATCTGCATGCCTCAGTTCTTGGTAACATTTCATTATAGTTTGGTATGAGCTTATGTGATGCCTTTTCTCTTCTCGAGAACAGTATAGCTGGTATACACATCACTTCCCTGCTCAGGAAAATAATGCTAAAAATACTTCTGGAGGTCGTAAAAACACTTTATAATTTTTGTCTCTAGAAATTGAAATCATTTTCATTGTCAGTGCGTGGTGGATCTGAATCTGATGGCAAAAAACAAGCACTACGTGGTGGATCATCCGACGATCGAGAAGTGCCAGGAACTCTCCAAACATCTGTTCTACAGTTGTGTTGTGGGGTAATACATTTTTCTTTTGTTTACTCAGATTTATTAGAATTTTCATCTTGGATGATAGAATTTTTTGCGTGTTGTTTATTGTTGGCTTTTACTCCTCTGGCGGTAATAGGTAATGTTCATTATATTAACTTATCTGGTAGTAGGTAATGTTCATTATATTAATTTATTTAGTGCTCTTACACTACTACTCATTATAATAATCAGCTTTCTTTTGTCAGAAAAATTATCAACGGGGAGAAGTAATCATAGTATGTCCATAGTCTTTCTAGTTCTATGGCACACTCTTGTATCGTTCCATCTTCTTGAACCACTACATCTATTTCTCACTTGATTTGAAATACACGCATGTTGTTCTCAGCCCCTGCATAGGTCCTTCTCATGGCTCCTGCATAGGTCCTTCTCAATTTGGTCCAGATGTCCTATACGCTCTGAATGCCATCAACTGTCACGACAATCGACTGGACCATCGAGTTGAGTAACCACGTGTACAGCAACATGTGTGTAGCTTTCCATTCCTCCCACTCAGTTGTCCCCTTTGTCGGCTCTTTCTTAACTCCTATCAGAAAGCCATCGAGGCGCCTTCCTCCTAAGGCACATGTGATACGTCGTGACCAGCTCAGGTAAGTCGCTGATCCATCTAACTTAATGTCCATTGGTGGAAGATCTAACTTCATTGGTGGTTGTGCTGTTGCGATCTCGGATGTCTTCATGAATTTGATCAGAACCTTCATGTCCTCATCGTCTAATTTCTTGAAAATTGCTTCCATCTCCAACTTGTGCTTGATATCCCTCTCCAATCACACAACCGACACCAACTTTCTGATCTTCTACAATATCAAACTTGTACCGTGCGCTTCGCGAATCGCGATCACGGCTTCAATATTCAACATCTGTAAAACTTGCACGAACTCATAATTGCCCCATTGTAGCCATAACTGCTGCCAAATACGGCAATATGTAAACCTACTCTATGATGCTTCATAGCTTATCATGATCTGATAGCAACATTTTTTTATGATATCTTGCAACAATTCTGCAACTATAGAGCCAAAACTCATAAAGTCCAAAAAAAAAAAAATCATGCATCATACGTCAAAAGTCATGACTGTGTAGAACTAATACTTTTTTTATGTGTACGAGCCTGATAGAGGGACCTTGCATTGCCAAAGATGAAATCAATGAAGTCTTGGATAAACTTTTCCGAAAATAACTGCACACTTAACTTACGTTATTTGTCTTTTCTGCCGCATCTTGATAATCAGAAAAACCTGCTTTTTCGTTCTGCATAATTTGTTTACTCCTTTTTTTACTGACATGGCTATTTTCCAGGTAATCACAGCACCAGCTCTTCGCAAATCTTTCCAGTAAACTGTGCCGCATGAAATATAATGGTAAAACTACAGCTTGTAATATCTGCTAATTACATGAATGATATGTGCTCCACCAACTTCTTTGTTATGCCTGGCATAGAGGCACAGTGAGAGTATCATGTGCCGCAAAAGTGTTTTGCATAGCAATAGGACCAGCAGGAAAGAAATGAAAATCATATCAATTAGATGAACAATCAATTCTAAGATAAAAAAATACATTGTTGCCTCCTTTTGATTATCTCAATCTCAGTAATAAATAGGTTGCCCCGTTAATTTCGTAACATCTGGTGCATTATGACAGGCTGCTGCTAACGTATTACCAAAGTTAACTAATTGGTGTTTTTTTGCTTTAACTGTGTTGCCGTAATGATTTCAGAAAAGAAATATAGTTTGTACATTAATCCAATAATGGATTTGTCTTTCTTCCTGGTGCTTTACCCTATACCAAATTAACAGTATCATGACTACCTTCCCCACTAATACAGCCATTCCAGCACCTTCGGAGGAAAAAAATGCTATCCTTTTCACAGGAGCAGATGGTTAATGAAGTCTTAATTTCCATTTCTATTCATACAGCACAAAAGTTTGTAGCAAACATTTTTAGACTAACATCTCATTTCTAATTGTACCTAACTACAATTGACTTATGCTGTTTGCAGGCTCTATATTTATAGTTTTGCTTCGGAATCAGGATAAACAATATCTTAGACAGTCAGAAAGCTTTCTTTCTTTGCTCACCGGTCCTTCGTCTGTTAAGGCAAGCATATATATGAATATGCTTGCCTTAACGTATATGATGGTAACCCAACATTGTTAAGTTCTTCACGCGGAGCGCGATCCCTTAAATTAATACAATTATAGAATGAAGTTTGTTACTCTAAATGAAATTCCTTGTGAAGGGTTTTTGGTATTTCATTTGCATGTAAAAAATGAAGTATTATTTTTTCCTTTATTTTTAGGCTTAGAAGATAATAAATTGATAAGTAGACGTTAGATGCTTTCTAATTTAAATGATAAAAGAAATGAAGGACACTTCAGATTGTATGGAGGATAGGTGAAGGGATCAGTTGGACTAGATTGTTTTATTTTTGTGCAAATTTACTGTGTAACAATTTTCAAGCTTTGTATAATTGTAAATCACTGGCGATCCAAGTACAAAATATGGGGATATATGTCCATATTTTTGTAAAATAAATATGTACATAGTGTATTTCTTATGGTGCATATGTATTTTTTGGAGAGAAGAAATTATATTTGAACCTCATAATTAAATTAGGGAGAACTAACTCTATTGTTGATCCATTATGAAAAAATAACTATGTTGAAAAGCTAACTACTTAGAGACGTCTACATATCTAAATACGACATATCAAGTTGGACATGCATGCGTGTATTATAATTATATGTCAT
Organism: Eleocharis quinqueflora; assembly: GCA_964058865.1. NCBI lineage: Eukaryota > Viridiplantae > Streptophyta > Magnoliopsida > Poales > Cyperaceae > Eleocharis > Eleocharis quinqueflora. The sequence continues at coordinate 13,168 of CAXKVX010004094.1, forward strand.
ACTATCATAAATATTATATTTAATGTAATTCAATTATATGTCAAACAAAGTAATTAGTTCAAAATGACATATTACGTATTATAAGGATATTTGGATTTGAAAATGTATATAACATAACTTTTGTAATTATTAATGGATTGTTTATAATTAATTTTGAGCTAAAATAGCGTTTAGAATGTCACATAAAGTGACTACGAAATTTCTCAGATTTATTGAGCATTGGGAGTTAAAATGGGACAAAACAAACACCTTACATGATCCATTGCGACTGCAATGAAATGCTAGTCGTCTGAAACAACATTTTGGACACGTTCATTACGGACACAAAAGAGGGTCCTTGTGATCGCAATAAGAAGTCTTACAATGCTATTTTTTTTTATAGTTTCGTTTCTTGATTTAGCCCAAAACTAATAGAATTTTCACACTGCGTGTGATCTTACATAGAGCTAGGCATTTGAAAACGAGCCGGATCGAGTCAAATCCACTTGGGTTAATGGGTTGGTCGGGTCACGGGTTGGACGGTCGACGGGTTTGTCAGGTCAAATTTTGACATATCATTAAGCCGGTCGCAACTCATCTAAGACCAATGAGTTAGCAACCCGGCGAGTTCGGGCCCGGTCGGGTCGGTTTCGGTCCAAGTCGGGTTGGCAGGATTTTTTCTTCCTGAATATTTTCTTTTTCGGATTTGCACAGATTTTGCACGGGCTTGTGGGGTTTGGATGAGTTTGGACAGGTTTGCAGGGGTCTTGCACGGATTAATGTCGAGTTAATGAAGAATTAGACGGGTTGGGACTGGTCGGACTGAATCTTTTTCAGGCCGAGTTTAACATGGGTTTTCCAACAAGTTACCGTTATCCGTCTTTGACTTTCGATTTTCATTTGGACGGATTCACACGAGTTTGTTCTCGAATCGGACATGTCCAAATTTTGCCAAATCCCTACATAGAGCCGACCTTGACAAGTTAATTTTTGATCCTAGGCCATTTTTAGCACTATGGTTTGTTCTAACTTGGACATGTGAATCTAGTGTATAACAGTAATAGGAATGGGTCTTCAAGACTTGCAATCATCATTCTCACATTGTTTCCTCCATTAATGACTCGATACTCTCTGTCAAACATTCGATGAGTTCAGAGAAAGGTAAGCGATTTTGTTTTTTTTTTTTGAAGGAGTATAGGCTTTAGCCTATCTCATATTTCATTAATTCTGAAAATATGTACATGTGTTCAAAAGATAAAAGATATTTACAGAGTGTAATAGAAAACAAAAAAGCTCCTGTGGTAACTATCCTACTCCATCGTGAGAAAGGTAAGCGATTATATTGCAAATATTTGGAAGACCTCGATCGCCTACAAGTCAAGTCAAGACTAAACTTTAATAACTGAGAGCCTAATTAATATACTCTTAAGCGGCAGAGAGGAGGCTTAAAAAAATGATAGTATATGGCCCAATTGGATACATTAACAAACGTATATGGCCCAACGGCCGAAGGGGATAAGAGGACCTTCTTGGACGAATTAAGAGAAATACGAACAAGGAACAATCTACCATGGATAATAGCGGGAGATTTCAATATGCTAAGACACTATAGAGATACGACAGGATCTTCTTTTAACCTAGGAATAGCATTAGAATTTAATCACTGCATTGACCAACTGATGTTAAAGGAAATAGACCTCCCAAACAAAGACTTCACTTACTCCAATAAAAGACCACAACCAACACTATCCAAGCTTGATCGGATATTCATCTCGGAAACATGGAACGATAGCATATATAACCCACTACACTTCAAATTATCGGACATCCCTTCGCCAATATCGGACCACGTTCCCATTAAACTACAGATCAAATCTTTACAACCCCGGCCGCAAAGGACCTTTAAATTTGAACGTTTCTGGCTACGCTTTCAGGAAACCAAGGAAATTGTTGCCAAAGCGTGGAATATCCCTAACCCCTCTACCATCACGGCAGTAGACTTACAAAGACGTCTACAAGCTACAAGCAGGGCATTAACAACATGGGCTAAGGAAAAATTCGCAAGAGTACCCACACTACTGTCAACAACAACTAACATCATAAGGGCAATGGATAAAGCAGAGGAGCACAGAACATTGTTGCCACATGAATTCAAATTTAGGATCGACCTACGAAAACATGCTTACAACTTATCCTTGATTCAGGAACAACGATGGCAACAACGATGCTCTGTCCGATGGTTAAAGCTTGGAGACAACAACACAAAATACTTTCACCGAGTTGCATCACGGAAGTTCCAAGCAAACCATATATCTGAATTACACTCAGACGGAAACACCATCACGGATAGCGAACATATCACACAAACCTTCTCAAATTATTTCAAGGATATTATGGGACATCGCCAGGACACAAATTCAATACCAGGGAACCTAATTAATAGCGCCAACCCGGAAGAACTGTCATTCCTAACCGATCCTTTCTCGGACGAGGAAATTCAAAGGGGGGCTTTCTCCCTGGCAAAAGGGAAAACTTCGGGTCCCGATGGCTTTCCCTCGGAATTCCTACAACACTATTGGGACACGGTAGGGACTGCAATATGTAAAGTAGTTCGCTCCTTTGGGGACAATACTCTAGACCTTTGGAGAATAAATAAAGCTACAATTACAGTAATACCAAAAGTCTCGAATGCAACGAAAATTGAGGATTTCAGGCCAATTAGCGTTCTCTCTACAATACCTAAGCTCATCTCTAAGCTATTGGCTACCCGATTACAACGGATACTCCCCTCCATTATAAACACAACACAAACAGCTTTCGTCAAAGGGAGAAGCCTCATGGACACCTTCTTAATGGCAAGGGAATCACTAATACTAAGGAAGGCCCTCAGCATACCTTCGATCGTCCTTAAGGTTGACTTTAGGAAAGCGTTCGACACAGTATCCTGGGATTTCATAATCGATCTGCTCAGGGCAAAGGGCTTTCCACCAAAATGGGTAATATGGATTAAAAGTCTACTTATATCATCATCCTCAGTCCTTAGAGTTAATGGGCACCTAGGGCCGCCTTTTTTCCACCAGAGAGGACTCAGACAAGGAGACCCACTCTCCCCCCTGATCTTCATCATGGTAGCGGATACCCTCCAAAATCTGTTAGCCGAGGAAAGACATACCTTCTTTTCTATACCATACTTTCATCCAACGACACTTCAATTCGCGGATGATACTCTCATCATTTGTGAAGCCCATCCGGACAACTTAAGGAGATTAACTCACATATTACGGGATTATGCTCTTCTAACAGGGTTGGAGCTAAACCCAACCAAAAGCACTTTTGCCCCTATCAATGTACCAGGACACCTACTCACAGTAATAGAGGCCATATTGGGATGCAGATCCCAACAACTACCGTTTCAATATCTAGGACTACCTCTCACAATAAAAAAACCTACAAAACAAATGTTCCTCCTGTTGGAATAATGGCCTAGAGGACCAATTATTGTACTCTTGTTTTGTCATATGCATTGGATATTTTATCTTGTTCCTTGAGTTATAAATGTATTACTAGATCATTTGTGTTGATAACTTGGAATTGTGAAACTCTTTTAAGTTTTATAACTCTAAATATGTCCCTAGCTAAATCATCAGCAAGGAACACTGCTTGAATATATAAGCTAGTGTGTGGATTGATATGTGATCATGTTTCACAGATCATTGATACGGGGTATCTAATCAATCACACGAATATATGTATGGGATACATGATATTGGACATGACCCGCGTTGACTTGCTATAGGATTTGTGTAAGTCATTAGCATGTCACAAATAATATTGATTCTTTTCATTGAGATAGTTTATAGTCTTGAATAATTTGTGTATATTTGTGCAATTATCAAACGCACTTTTAACCGAGTGTTATAAAGATAGTTTGTCAATATACATAGATTATGTCAAGAGCTGTAAGATTATCACAATGATCATTTGTCCCTTTTACTTCTTGTAAAAGCAATGATATCCCTGGGCCCCTTGATGCAATGGTAATTATCATGCGCACATTTGTGATTATGGGATAATACAAATGGATGATTATGCATTGGAGATCAAGAAAGTGATTTAATTGTCAAGAATGACTTAAACCTAGTCTTGACATTGAACATTGGTTATCATGTGACAAAGGAATTAATATAAAAAGATATAAGGGATCATAATGTCTGTGTTTGATCAGATGTTCATAATGCATTGCTAGATGCCAATTATGAACTTGTGAATATTTATTTATTTACTGCTGATCAAGACATGGATCCTACAGGGTCACACCTTAAGATAGGACTGAAGCATGGAATAAATTAATTATGTGGGACATAATTAAATGGATTTGAATAAGGGTTTGGTTTTGGATCAGAAACAATCAAAATCTGCATTTATGCAGGTTGCCTGCGGGCCGCATGAGGGTCCTGCTGGCCGCAGGGCACTACCAACGGGGCGCAGGAGGGTCCAGCGGGCCGCTGGGCTGAGAGTGCTTGATTATGTCGGTTTAACTGGACGCAGGCTGTCCCTACGGACCGCAGGAGGGCCCTGCGGACCGCAGGAAGCAAGTCGGTTCAGGTTAAGTCGGTTTCTGACCTTCTGCTATAAATAGAAGGGACCAGGTTGAGGTTCATGATCGATTTCCAGAGATTAGACAGAGATCTAAGACGGTTATTCCCTGGTTAACATCCAAAAACCTAACCCTAGATTCATCTCCTCTCTCTCTCATGTGTTGAGAACCCTAAAGAGAGAGAAAACCCTTCCATTGACGATCTAGCAGTCGTGCTTCGTCTTGTCGGGGTGCGCTCCTTGTAGAGGCTTCACGCTTGGGGAGCTTGCGATCTCTTGCTGTCGGTTGGAGAAAGAGGATCGCGACTACACATCATAAAGGTCGAATCTTTATTGTTCTTTTATGATGATCTTGTGTTTTAAATTGATCTATGCAATTGATCCTTGGGCAAACATGGGTTTTGTGTAAAAATTTTTTAAAATTCCGCATCTTTACACATGGCAAAACCCTAACAGTGGTATCAGAGCCAGGTTTTGCATTTAAGATCTGTTTAGAACTGTTTTATAGATGGGATCTATAAGGAATTGAGTCTTTCGGTCTTTTGAGATCCTAAGAGTTGAATTCTAGATTACTTTGATAAGTTTGAATAAATTAATGGGATTATTTTATTTAGAATGACTTGTTTAAGTATTTCTGGTAGTTAAATACGATTCTAGGGTTAGAATTGGGTATTTAATCTTTTCTGTTTGGGAAACGGAGAAGAAACCAGAAAACCGACTCTGCCTGCGGGCCGCAGGGACCACCTGCGGGTCGCAGGGGCTGCCTGCGGACCACAGGGTCCTCCAGCGGACCGCAGGGCAGTTATTTTTCCATCTGTTTGGGAAACAGAGGATACCATGGTTGCCTGCGGACCGCAGGGTCCTCCAGCGGACCGCAGGGAAGTTATTTTTGGCCTCTGGTTGGGAACGAGAGTACATAGTAATGTTATTTTTAGAAAAATCATTGTTTTGGGAAAACACAAGGGTTATATGCATAGATTGCATGTGATTACATGAAAGGTGTGCCATTTGTGTGATATGGCGCACCATACTAACTCTATTTTGCAGGGAATTGAGTAGTATGGCAAATGATCAATGCCTTGTGTGTTGTAATTGATTGATATGATTGATGTGTGTAAGCGGCCTAAGGTGCCCCATGATAATTAATCTATTTCATTAATTAATGGCAAATGTTAAAAGCCAATATTTGTGATTTGGGGCTTGCATGCCTATTAGGATAGTCTATGTATTTTATTTATTTCTGAGAGAGTAAGGATTTAAATTTACACATAGATAGGATCCTAGATAGGTGGAGCTTTTACCATGGTGTGCAAGGGCGCTTCAAGACATATCAAGATGCCATACTACTCAATGCTTGATTGATTGCATGGGATGTAATTGATCCCCTGCTTGTTATTGTTTATTTTTATGTTGAGTCCGTAGTTGTGAGTCTTAAAAGTATGGGTGTATGCTTAACCAGACTTGAACCAACTGAACATATTAATAAACAACCGTCCCCTTAAAAACTAGAGCGTAACGCACTTCCTACTCTATCCCTTTCGAACCATTGGCATTAGGTTGATGTGTTCCTACTCAGTAGGCATCTCCTTTTATCCTTTGGGAGTTGGGGTCGTGCGGGGCACATAGAGTGAGGTTTGTCTAGTAGGGTTGTCATGCCGCCGCTGAGCCCTAATGCGTAGTGTCAATTCATACGAGGTATGCTTCTGACACACCGAGAGTCATGTTGCGGGGCACATGATTAGACTGGGAGTCTTACCTAAATAAACCCTTTTCAAGTTTCACGCCGACGCTGGCTTGATTTGGTAAAATATGGATCTCGGCCCTGCTGTACAAGGGACATCACACATGATTGTACAGTAGGTGTGTTCATCTTAAAGTTTGTGAACACTAAAACATATGACAAAGACTAAATCTTTATTTTTTATGTCTTGTAGATAATGGCTTCTAAAACACACTCCTACCCACTTTCATCTGTCCTGGAACAAAACAAATTGGACGGTACTAATTTCAACGATTGGTATCGTAATCTGAAAATTGTCCTAAAACACCAAAAGAAAGAGCATGTTCTGTATGCTCCTTTACCTGACCCACCTGCTGCTAACGCTTCACGCGCTGAAAAGAATGAATATGATCAACTTAGAGATGACTCGAATGAAGTGAGCTGTCTCATGCTCGTGTCCATGACACCCGACCTGCAGCGTCGGTTGGAAGATTGGACAGCTTATGAGATGATACAAGAGCTCAAGGGCATGTATCAAGAGCCAGCCCGTGTTGAGAAACATCGTGTGGCAATGGAGCTCTTTGAGTGCAGGATGGCTGAGGGGGCCTCAGTTCGTCCACATGTCCAAAAGATGATCAGTCTGGTAGAGCAGCTTGGGAAGCTGAACTACAAGATAGACCTAGAGATGGCCACAGACATGATCCTTCATTCTCTGCCTCCCAGCTATAGTATGTTCAAGATGAACTACAACATGGCGGGAGAACTAAAGCCGTTGAATGAGTTGCACTCCATGCTCTCCACGGCTGAGTCGTCCATCAGGAAGGCTCCTGAGGTCATGGCGGTGAACAAAGCTGGCAAGAAGGTTGGTAAGAAGGGCAAGAAGAAAAAGAAGGCTAAGACCGGAGGCAAAGGGAGCGCTCAAGCTGGGAGCAAGAGCACACCTAAGCCAGTGAAGCTTTCCACACCTACCGCGGAC
>CAXKVX010004095.1:0-20793 GCA_964058865.1 Eleocharis quinqueflora
TCATTTAAAGTGGTTAGGTGAAAATATTTTAGTAAATCTCTGAGATAGCAAACTTCTTTTGATTTCATGTATTCCCACCAAATCTACCTTATTATCTAATAGTAATTTCTTTAGATATCTTATTTTTCCTATCTTGTTCAGCCCTCTTATATTCCAACATAACATTTTCATTTATTTAACTAGAGAATCCACCCTAGTTATTATTATATCAAATTGAATCATTTTATATTTATCCTTTTTCATGAATTCCACCCTCATGATATACTTTAAACTCCATCTCTTCTACAGCAGATGTGAATTGCTTTTTAGTCAGTCTTAAGGAATTGGATATTTTCAATACTATATGTTTCATTATCTGTTAAAATCAAACCAAAGCATCTGAATGAATCCGGAACCTCTTTATATGAGAGTTATGTAAAAGGGAATTTAGATGTTAAGGATGTACCTTCTAATGCTATATCATATTCACATCTTTGATCTTTTGATTTATAACATTGTCTAGTACATAGTTCTCTAGATTTAGCAACTTCAACCTCAAGCTTTGTTTGGTCTGAGGAGGTAACTGAGTCAAAGGTTGAAGATAATGTATCACCATAGTATCATTCATTATATCTCCATCAACTCCTTCATGGATGTCCAAGACTAACTCTGGAGAGTCGATCACCAAGGTCCCAAGCATTTTTTCCATTCATTTTCTCTCTGGCAAAATTGATAGCCCTAGAGCAGCTATCTTTTTCACATTGAGAACTTTCTCCTGCTTGTTGCTGTTATCAACATTCTCTTGCTCAAACTCCCCTCTTGTACCCTTGTCAGCAAACACCTCACTAATTATTGTCATATCCGTCATCATATATGTTGAAGCCTTCATATTAATAGGTAACTCACTCTCCTGAATATATGTCTCAAAGATCACTTGTGCCTCCAAATTAGAAAGAATCTTATCTAATATTTATCTAAGAGATGTTATTTCCCTATGAAACACTCTCTTCGATTCTCTTAGAATATGGTGTATTCTAAAAAAAAACATGATCTCACTTTCTTCATTTTTGTCAGATCCACACCGTTGTCAATCAAAACCAGCTCAGGAATTAAATTTACTACATTTTCTTGAGTATTACCCCGATCTGGATTCACAACACCGAACACCTCTCCTTTTGTTTCTTATCGCTACACCGCCACGATCGGTGGTCTATACCACCACAATCAAAACAAAACAGAGGATTTCTGCAAGTTTTAGCCCAATGTCCTTTCTTACCACATCTATCACACTGATCAGCCTTAAGAGAAAAACGACGAGAGCGGGAAAAATGTTTTCACTACCTTTGTATTGCTAACTGCTTTTTTCTCCATTTGTGGAGCCTTTTGTGCTTGATCTGCAATCGGTGTAGCTTTAGGTGTCAATCACAAGCGTTCAGATGAAATCAAGCGTGGCACGCATCAATCTCTCCTTATGCGTGCCACGAATTGATTGCTGGAATGTTTGTACCAAATTTCGATTGAATGCCACTAGATCTCCAAGTGTTCAGATGAAACGAAGAGATTGATGCTTGTGTTCGGATGTCGCCATGAAAAAAAAATAGCGGAGGAGATGAGATCTTCTCTCTCTTGATCAAACGAGTTATTTGTTGATCCATTTCGCAAACCAAACTCTATTTCGGAAGAAACCGTCGAGCGCCCCTCGAACGCCTTCGCTCGCTCATCACTCTCTCGTCCCCTTCCTTTGGAATCGAGCACGGCACGACACGTAAAAAATATAAGTGATGCATGTCACTAGGGCTGAAAATGCAAACTCGTTTATCCGTTTAATCATTAGTTTCATGGTTAACGAAACGACTAAAACTAATAAATTTCCATTTCGTTTCAGTATCGAAACGGTTAATAAAATATGCATCTATTTCGTTTAATAATCGAAACGATTCGCGAAACTTTCCTGTTCCATTTCCTTTAGTTTCACGTTTCGTTCTTAATTCTACATTTCGTTTCAGTATCGAAACGGTTAATAAAATATGCATCTATTTCGTTCAATAATCGAAACGATTCGCGAAACTTTCCTGTTCCATTTCCTTTAGTTTCACGTTTCGTTCTTAATTCTACATTTCTGAAATTCTTATAATTGCAGAGATAGTTTAGACGGAGAAAAAGAGGTGAAACCCTTTCCTCCCTCGCACAGATCTAACCCTTTCCTCCCTCTTTTGATGATAGCCACCACCACTCTTTGGTTCGCACCACCACCACTCCTTTCTACCAAATCAGAAGTGCAATAACAGTCAGAGTCACTCCTCCCTCTTTGATTTGCACCACAGGCGAGCCACAAGCTTACCCTCTGTTGCTCGAGGGCTTGTTCAGGTATCAAAAGGAACATAGCCAAGAGGTATTAGTCAAAGATTTAAAATCTGCTTTAAGTGATGCAACTGATTTCACCACAGGCAAGAGCCACAAGCGAGGACAAGTTGATTTTTTTATTTTTTTATTTTGACAATTGATGCAAGCTTTCTGATTTTCTGATTTTGTAATATTGAAGGATTAGATTTTCTGGTTTGTAATATACAATAGATAGTAGCAAGACTGTAAACATAGCAATGTTTTTTTTTTATCAAAGGAAAACTATCAAACTTACTGATATCAAATTTGTGCTGTTAATTCAGAGAGTTTTGATGCAATTGTGTATTTTCACTAGTAATTCAGAGATATTATTAGCTATGAACCTGATTTTTTTTTCTGGTAATTGTTTGTCTTTTTGCAGTTTTTTTGTTGTCAATCTGGTAATTTTTCTTTTTACAATCAATGATCGTTTGATCGTTTAGATCATTGAATTTGACGAAACGATCGACGAAACTAAATTTACTTCCGCTAAAAAGACGAAACGGTTAAATGCAAATAATTTTTTAATCGTTGCTTAAACTGAACAATTAACGAAAACAACAATTTTCGTTGTCGTTATACAGCCCTACATGTCACTCAAAGTCAATATTTCTCTTACATGCTTAATTCTGCGATCCATATGAGCGCTGATTAGTGGCCATGAGCCCACGGGCCCACGGCCCATCACGACCCAGTTACCTTTTGAGCGGCCTCCGTCTAGTGCTCCGTTTTCTTTCTTTCACGGCAACGCCTCTTTCTTTCCTGAATAGCTAGAGCAGCAGTACATTTCTTCTCTTCTCCCATCTATGTGGAACCGAAGAAAACAATTTCTCCTCTCCAGTCTGTCTCACCTCCGGTACGTCTGCAGTACCTCCTCGCCGCTCTCTCGTCTCCAATCTCTGAAAACCACTCCATGCCTCCATCCTTACAATTCCTTCCTTCCGCCGATGCACTCTCAAGGTCGAAATCACCTCCACTTACCAGCGGGTAGTAGGATTTCACGCAATCTCACTTCATCCAACTTGTGCTCCTCCTCTTGCTGGAATTGCGGCGCTGTGGGGCCCACGTCAGGGCCTTTCCTTGCGTGCGCTTCTTGCGGCGCTGTTCAACCAGTGGATACCTCCGTCGATTATTTTCAGATATTTGGAATGTAAGTTTAACTTCTTGGAGATGCTGGTAACAAATTTCGAGTAGGTCCTCCGTTTTTTCACTTTATGCTTTGAATGAGGCTCTTACTGATGTAAATTGCATAATTGTTTCTTTTTTATGTAAATTTGAAGGTATCTGATTTTACTTCAGCTCTAATTGATAATGACTATTGAGTGCTTGGTAAAATGCCTATAAGGCTGTGCTCCCAAGTTCAAGGGAAATGGGAAGGGAGGGGAAGAGAACAGAAGAGAGGAATCGATTGTTACACCAAAGGCTTCTCCTTCGTTCACCTCCCTTCTCCCTCGTTCACTCGCTACAGTAAAACTCGCTTTACTCGGGAGCGAGGTGACGTGGCCTATTTCTCCCCCATTCTCTTTCCCTCCTTCAGATTCAATCCACAGTAAAACTCGGGAGCACCAAGCTGGTTTGATATGTACAAAACTGCAGTATATACTGTATGTTAAATTCAGATTATTGTATTGAAAAAGTTGTCAACAAGTTGTAATGTTGTGGTTTACTTTCAATCTGATTGTTAAGAGGTTGGTAAAGAAAAACCTTACTCTGCTTCATGTGTAAATATTCTTTCAGTTATAACAACATATATCTTCTTTTCAATTATCCAGGGAGAAAATTTATGAAACAAAGGAAGAAGATTTAGAAGGCATTTACAAGAACTGGCAAAGAAAATTACACCCAGATCTTGTCCATTCCAAGTCTGAGGTATGTTTCAGCAGGAACTTCTCATATTAACCTAGAATTTTATGTAGTGCACTAGAGTTTGGTGGCTTATGTGGTTAGTTTGCCAGATTCAATTGTTAATTCCTACAAGAATCCTCAATTCAACATGATCCAAAGCAAGGATATCTTAGTTCCTTACAGTTACCACTGACTTGTACATTACAATGTTGACTTTTTCACGCAGGAGGAGAAAGCTTATGCAGCTGAACAGTCAGCTCGAGTGATAGAAGCATATCGCACCCTCCAGAAACCTTTATCAAGGGCTCAGTACCTGGTTTGTAGCTTTTCTACAGATTCTTTTTTTTTCTGTTAGAAAGATTTATGTCAAATCTATTCACCCAGAGTGCCCCGAACAAATAGCCTCCTGCTCAATTTCCTATCTGGGTTAACCCCTAACTTGTCCTGACATTGTCTATTGATCTCCAGGATTATGCGTGTTACTGTTCAGTGTCCACCTTATGTGTTTAATATTAATCCTCAATTTTCCTCGAATTCAGCATACGAGTCTCATTTACATAAATTTAGTCCAACATAAGCCAGTAGAAAGTAAAATGAGGAGACACTGTAATGAATCCAGTGTCTACCGGCCGACAGACCCATTGGAACCTAATTCATGAATCCAATCTTCTACCGGTCATTTGAGAATAGGAGTGTCAATGCGTACGATACATGTCGGGTGGAGCTATTTTCGTACCCGTACCCATTTGAAATTTCTCTTGCCCATATTCTATTCTTATCCGTTAAAATTTGACTTATCCTTACTCTATTCTTACCCGTTAAAATTATAGGGTAACGAACGAGTAGCGGACGATACGGGTAACATTAATATCATATTTTTCAGTTTTATAAATAAATCATATTTTAAGCAAATACACCTAAAATTCATATTTTTCATAAACACAAGCACAACACGAGAGCAAGTAGTGCATATATGTATAATGTAAAATATTAGACTAGAGTTATAATTATACTTACTTTTTTTAAAAGAATTAAATGATAGGATGATAAAATTAAATAAATAATTAGTTGGATGAAATTAATTTTGATATAATCCAAAAGACAAATGTTAACATTCTGTTGAAAATTAAGAGTTTTATCGAGAAGAGGACAAATAATTAGATGGTCTCCTAGAAAATTTAAATTACTAATAGGTTAATTATTTTTACAATTTTAAAATAGAATATATATATTTATTTATATTTATGTATATTATTTTATATTTACTCTATAAGGTAACAGATACGAAATAGCTCTTAACGAAAAAAACTCTTACCCATACCCATATCCGATAAGCTAACGGAAAAAAGTCTTACCCATATCCGTTTTATCGAATACGATACGGATCAGATAAAAGAGTTTCATTGATAGTCCTATTTGAGAATGACAACAAGTAGCTTAAAATGTTTGATGAAATGCCTAAATTAGGATGTCACTTGCTATTTTTCACGAGGAGAGATCCGATGGCCATGATCAATGCCTCATTGGTACCAATGCCAATGAAATTAAATTTTAAAAAACTAGTTGTTTTCACTCCTTAATAACAAAACTAATTGATGGGACATTTTGTAGATATCATATACGCATACCCAAAAAGGTACATTCATTTTTTTTTATATTTATCAACTTAAACCCAAATAAACAAATTGTCATGATGAGCATCAATGACCATGCGCATTGGATCCCTTCTCATTTCATATCTAGCATAGTTTTCCTATCATAATTTGCCAATAAAATAACTAGACATTAATTTTGAGTTCTGCTGTGATTTAAAATATTCTGGTTCTGCATATTAGAAAAGGAATTCTTGTTCTGATTCCTTGCTACATTCTTTTTGTATGACAGCTAAAACTGGAGGGAATACATGTTGATGAAGAACAAACTGTCTCTGATCCAGCTCTACTCATGGAGGTAACTTTGGCATAGTGCAACATGCCTCTCATATAATTATGCTATAATTGAATGTATATGTTGTCAAAATGTAATCATCAATTGAAGCTCTTATAAATTTTACTCTCTACAGATGATGGAGATGCGTGAAGCAGTTGATGAAGCCAAGGATTCCCAATCTCTAAATGAAATCCAATCTCAGGTCATCATCTCAGAACTGTTTAATTTCCTGGAAAAACAACGGAAGTTTAGGGTTTAAATTGCGAAATTTCTAACTGTATTGACATATATCATGGTACATATCTCAATATTGCAGCTAAAATGAAATTAAGTTGAGATCATCTGGATAATACGGAATGGTTGTGTTAGTTAGGGTTGTTCATCGAGTCGAGTTCGAGCGAACCGATTCCGACTCGAACTCAACTCGGTAGTTATTCGAGCTGAGCTAACTCGAGTAACCAAGTTCCATTCGAGTTCAAATGCCAACTTGGTACTCAATTCGGATTTTACTCGAGCCAACTTGCAACTCGTATTCAGCTCAGTTAAAAAGTTTCTTTTATAGTTTAAATAATCCAAATAGCTCAACTGAGCTCAAATCAACAACTCAAATAACTTAACTCGCATATTAGTTCAATTAGCAACTCATAATAAGCTTAAGCTAAAATAGCAACTTAATTTGAAAGGCTCAAATAGCTTAAACTGGACAATATGCTAACTAAATTTGGAAGACTCGTATACGAAAGCCCATATACGAGTCGAGTCTTCGAGTCACTGAGCGAGTCATACCTGACTCGAATAGTATTCGAGCTGGACAACTCAAGCTGAATTTGACTCGAGTTGAATCTGAACGAGTTTATCTGAGCGAGTTGTGAGCGAGTTACTAGTCGCAAGTTATTTGACCAGTCCTAGCGTTAGTTAATATGTTATTTACACTTTTGGCCTTTTTACAAGCCCTTTTGACCTTTTCTTCAAAACCCATGTTAAACAAGAGTCGGGCCAACTTTTTTCTCTGGGCTTCAGATCTGTTCATGTCAACTCTATAAAGTAGTCAAGTTGAAATCATATTAAAAACTATGAGGTACTTTTTTATTATTTGATTGACCTAGCCTTGAAAACAATAAGAATTTCCATGTGTTAGTTATGTGCTACATGTGAAAGCAATAACTTCCCACGTATCTCATTGTAATCAGATTCATTTCATTGATAATAGGTAAAGAAGAAACTGGAAGCATGGTCGAAGTCCTTCAGCGAAGCCTTTTATAAGCGGGATTTCGAGACTGCAGTTAATTGCACACAGAGAATGAAATATTACGACCGTGCACTTGAAGAGATTATTAAGAAGCTTTAATGTTGTTCCATTTTTTAATTTTTTTTATCTCATAATATCAAATGGGGGTAATATAATGCTACAGAGAACCATAAATAATTTTACTAAAGAGATGCAGAGGTTGCATCACTTTATTTTCTTTTATCTGTGAGCACGCTCTGACACGCTGTATAATTTGCACCAAATTAAAAATACAAAATTAGTATGTAATGGATTTCTGTTTTATTTTTGTTGTGCCCATTCCTTGATCATGAGAATTTTTAATTAAGTATTCATCTTCTCTATTTAATCCCCATTTTATCTTAAGAACCGAGGCAGTGGTGGAGCTTTATTAAGGCCAAAGTGGCATGGTTCCTTTTTAGACCTGTCAAACGTGTGCAACGGTTACGAAAGTGATCTCTTTTGTTAATTGTTTCGTACCATTTTCTCTTAAGAACCGAGGCAGTAGTAAGGAAGGAAAAAAAAATCTCAAGTCTAATTCAAATTTTGATCTCAAGTCCTTCAGATCGAACATGCGACTTCTCTTTAATAGAGCATTGTTCTTAACCACTAGATCAAGAGATGATTCTTACGTTAAAATATTTGAATTTTTATTTAGTACTATTTTATCTACTTACTTTTTTTTTACTACCAAACACTAACACTAAAAGATACAGCATCTATTTTATATTAGATTTTAAAGGTACCAAACACAAAGAAAACAAAATATATATATTTAAGCTTATTAAAAAGGGCGATATAGGGATCATACTGGAAGGATCGCCATTGAAATCCTAAGAATAAAATATGAATATATGGAACAAAATTACAGGGTCCTCATATAATAGAAGGCCGGCTAGTGCAGATGATATCATGGAATATAAGCTGTGCTCTACAATTTTACATCACAAAATTAATGGAAAAAAAAAATATGCTATGCACCTGCAGCAAGAATCACATCTTTGATTATTTTTATTCCGTTTCCAATAATTTTGATTGAAACTTGAAAGCGTGCTCTATGCTATAAATTATTTAAAAATTTGGCCTAACTACTGCCTTTGTGGAGAAGCACTAATTAAAGAGGTCCCTTAACAGGGTAGATGTCACATCACTCCAATAAAATAACTGGATCTTTAATTGACACAATCGCCAATATTTTTTTTCTTTTTGTCAGTACAATAATCACCAGCATTATAGTGTAGCTTGATCAGTTCTATATACTTCGTCGATATTTCAAAACAACCATAACAAAATAGTAATTTGCAAAAAAGAATGAACATCCACGTAACCAACAAAATAAAAGGAAAAAGAAAACAATTCGCTATACACCGACAGTGCAATACCAGAACTCAAATGTATAAACAACTTTACATTTTCCACCTATAATTTTTAATTATTACTATATATATTCCAAAGACAGCTGTGTAGTGTCTGCCATATTGATTCAATCTTCGTCATGCGGCCCCCGTTGATTTTTTATTTATTTTCGCTATTTTTTATTGGCAAATTGACATGCTAGACAAGACACCAAATGTCTGGCAAGCAGCTTCCAATATTCTCCCTGAAATGAAAGAAAATATATAGTACTCGAGGTCAAAACTGTAATTATTTTAACTGAAAAGGCAATACAAGAACCGCACATTAGTTGCTAAATATTAGTTAATGGAAGGACCAAATTAGCAACATGACGTATTTTTATAGTGCCTTTGAAACTTCATTGTCAAAAGCTCTTCCTTAGAATACACTATAATGAAATGTAAAATTGAAATCGTCAAAAGAAAACAACATGCAAACGAACTTATTATGACATTCCATCAGTTCATTTAATTTGATGTTTAGAGAAAATAACATTTGAACAAATGTCCAAGACATGAAGACATTATAAAATTACTTTTGTTAGGTGTAGGAGACCTAGATGCATAAAATTATATAGGCATATATCATGATGAAATCTTTTAGGTAGAAGTTTGTTTAGCACTTTAGCTCTATGGGGTTTGAATGAAAAAATAAAAAGAAAAATTATTTTCTGTAATACAACGCTTGAAAAACAAAAGATTTTGCAAAACCCATGTAAAAAATAAGAACAATGTGACAAATGTTCATAATTCAACTATTTTTAAGAAGAAATGTAATACTCTGAGTCTGAATTTATACATTATTCACATGTTTGTTTTTTATTTATATTTTTGAAATAAGTAGCATACACCACCAGTTTCATTTTTTTATTGAAACCAAAGTTTGCTTACACCCTATTCCTTTATGCGGTGACACTTGTTTGTTTGTTATCTATCTCTAACTACGGCATAATTGTTGAGTTATGAATACATTGATAATATGATTTCTTTAGAAAGAATTTATGTATCAAATTGAAAAAAAGCGTAACATGAAACTGTATTTTTTTTATGGAAATAAAACTGTATTTATGCTTTAATCAGAAAGGAAGTTCAAGGACTCAGTAAAATGTATGTCATGTACTTGTATAAATGACAGCAATAAGACAAAAAAAATCTCAATTTTAGTCTGTCGAGATAACCAGAAACGAACACAAAAATCAAAAATGGAGTGGGGGTCCAGTGAGGTCGTTTTTCATTTTATTTCTTCTCTTTTGAGAGAGGAGTGCACTGCACTGCAGCTAGTTTAAGCGTGATGCCAGAAACGCTAGCTACCAACAAAATTTTTGGGAAGATTATAATTGAAGTGCAAGGGTAAGTGACAACTATGAACATCTACTGTATGACAGCTAAAACCCAACTAGAAATTGATACGTATAATAACAAAATATAAGGCCTACGCGCAGAACCCAAGTACAAGTATGTATAATACCAGTAGATACTAAAAAAAATCAATCTGATTTTGACTTCCCAACTCATAACCCGACCGACCCAACAACGGCCAGCTAGGTATGAACATGAATGCAAACTAAAATTTAACAAGAGGGCCATTCTACAAATATGCAACCCTGACATTTCCTAAAAAGTAAAAAGGTAGAAAGGCCATGATGAGGACAATTGTTATCCTAGTTGGAGTGTGATTGAACCAAGTAATCATTCATTCATCAGATATATGCATTAATGCATCCTTCGTTGTTGTACAATCATAGTTCTAATTTAGTTGTGCACATACTTCACAAGTTTAGCAAAGTGATAAAAAAAGTTTAGCTAAGTGGTCAGGCGTATTAAAAGCTACAAAACATTAGGTTATTGTTATGCTCGTTAATTGTTGCATACTTGAATTGCATGTTCTCCCAAATTGCCCAACCAAACCAATTATCACTTTTAAAGTTTTCACAATGTTATGTATAAGATATACTTAAAGCTAAGAAAATGCATAATGGTGCACGAATCTTATGGATGGTTAATAAAATTGCACTAAAGAAATAAAATAAAGAGCACTAACCTCTTTTATGCTTCTTCTTGACAATAACCGGCGGCTTCCTATCGGCCGGCAATACACCCATTGCCGGTGGGACCGCCTCGTCAGCTGGGAACAGCACGGCATCTATCCCCTGTACCGAAATCCTTCCATCGGTGTAAATATCAGGGTCAAACAAATACGCCGACATCTCACCTGACCCGAATTTCACTGATCCATCAGCCTCCCGGGCCACCACTTTATGCGGCAGCCGTAAGGTGTCGTACCGCAACTTCCCGAACCGTCGTACAGCATTGTACATACTCTCCTCGGTTTGGTACTCTGGTATCATATGGTAGTACAATATCTGCTCCGGCGCACCAGGTTCACTCAATTGGTCGGTCGTCAGCCTCCCCAAGGCCTCATCATTGGGGGCTAAAACTGTCAAAACATACCCCTCTGACACCAACCGACCCATTTCGGTCGCAAGAGAAGTCAAGTTCACCAAAATGTCGGCTAATTCGTTGTAGCCACCATACAACAAAAGGGTCTGGATGAAATCTTTCACTTGGGCATGCCCGTTAAAGTGGTGCTTACCCGACCCAGGACCTGGCGCGGGAGCAGGAGCAATAGCCGGTCCCGGTGCCATTGCATCATAAATCGGAAGCACCGGCGGTGCACCAGGAGGAACCCGAGGAGCCGGTTTCTTCAACCTGTGAGTACGTGGGTCAACCTCTGGGGCGCCACTGGGCTTAACGGCAGAAATTGAGGCAAGATTCCTCCTGTTATTAAAATCCTCCTGCACCGATTTGGGAATCAACAATGTCTTTATCCCATGTATCACTCCATCAGGCCTAACAATGGATCTATGCTCGGTAACAGACGTCTCGGACAGTGGGACTGCCTCGCCGGCAAGAGTGTGATGGGAATCGGCGCTGAGGTGAGGATCTATATCCGAATTGGGAATTATGTGGTAGAGAAGAAGGGTTTGGAGCGACTTAAGATTGCGCGGCTGGAGGAGGAATTGCCGGAACTCGGGGTCGAGGTCGCGCTCTAGAGCGGTGTTTTGTGGAGCAAGAATGGTGAGGTTGTGACGAGTTAATGTGGATTCGAGAGTAGGGAGGAGGAGAGCCTTTTCAACAAGTTCCGCTAGTTCCGTGTAGTGGGAATCGAGTAACGCGACTAAGACGGAGTTGGAGTTAATGGCAGGGGTGGATGAGGTTGAGGTGGTGGATTGGGAGAATGTAGGGAAGAGGAGGGTTAGAGAGGAGAGTAGAAGGAGGAGGAGAGGTAGAGGAGAGGAGGCCATGGAAGGGGAGGAGAGGGGAGAGGGAAGAGGGAGAGAGAGAGAGAGAGGGAAGGAGGTGGTGGAGTTGTGCAAGTCTGATTGTACGTCTCTGGGATTTGTGATGCGGGAGTGGTTTGAGACTGTTATTGAGGTGGGGTGGGATTTCCCTTTCAGCGATGGTGTACAGTTTCTGATGGAAGGCAGGCAGGCTAGAAAGGTAGGTGAGAGCGAGAGTGAAGGTCAATACCAATTGTAAAAAGGAAATATTTTATAAAGGACATAAAAATGGTCTGAATATATGTAATAGTTCAAGGTTCACTAAATATTTTATTATTAATTACGTCTCTAAATTTATAATATTATTTTTAATTGTTTTTCTCATTTTTTGCATATTTATGAAGCCCACTGTTGGACAAAAATAATATTGCAATAGAGACGTTATTAACAGTAGCGTTTCAATTGAGATTTGACTTTTTAACGTAATTATTAATATAGTATTGTTAATAATATTACCATTATTATTAAAATTAATAATAATGATAATAATATTAATGATAACTTTACTAATAATAAAATTACTATTAATAATATTTGAAATAATGAAAGATAAAATGAGAAAGTAATAGAAATGAAAATAGTGAAAAGTGATAATAAAAATAATAAGGAAACTTAAAAAATGAAAATAATAATAATAATAATAATAATAATAATAATAATAATAATAATAATAATAATAATAATAATAATAATAATAATAATAATAATAATAATAATAATAATAATAATAATAACAACAACAATCACAAAGTAATACGAAAATAACAATTCTTCTCATATTTGAAATGGCTTAAGTAATTTTTTGTTTGAAAGTTACGAGAAATGCAAATGGTCTAGTGGTAAATGCACTATGGTTTGGGTGTAGTGGCTTGAGTTCGAATCCTACTAGAATCTTTATTTGGATTCGAATCTGCTGCTTGTATTCTTGTCTCAATCCGACCGTTACGAATCGATCGATCGTCACGGACGGCTGTGATTTGATTCAGAGAGCAGATGTTTTGACCGTTAGATTAGTTTTGAACGGTTCAGATCTAAACAAGTAGGGAACAAGAAGGGAGTTGACAAGCAGCGGATTTTGTTCCTCTTTATTTGGGACAAATTAATAGAGGCACAATCAATAATCGCACCCCTAGTTTATGTGTCTGCAATAATTGTGTTTGTTTCTGTATTAATTGCTTGTCAATCTAAATATCTAGAACTCATATTTCAAGGACTGAAAATACTTAGAGACGCAATTAACAATAACGTCCTAAATTTGTAGTAAATTTTAATGCTACTGTTCAACCACTTTCTTCCTCTTTTTTCTTACATTTTGCTTTATTCTCATCTTCTCTCTTTGTTGTCGCATATTTACCCTAAAAGCCTCAAAAAATTCCTATATTCACTCTCTTTCAAAAGAAATCCAAAAAAAAATGTTCTTATGATCTTAGACTATTATTGTTAATCTTACCCAAAATTATATCTATTATGAAAAAATTCCAATTAAGACACTCAGACTGACAACAGAGTTGCGCCAACGAAGTACAGAGGGAACTCATAGACCTCTCATGTACGTGTTAGCACTAGTTGTAACAGGCCAGGGACCCACATGCAGGAAGGTAGAACTTCAGACAAATTAATCAGCAACAAAAGTGGGGTCTGATTGTCAGTATTCGTGGTTTTTACGACTACAACGACCCTGTTTATGCGGGGTTCGGATTTGCTGTAGTGCAAAAATTGGACGGTTCGGATCGATCATCAATCTGCAACGAATCACCTGCGATGAAAATTAGAAGATCAGATTTTTAGACAGGAATTTTCAATTTATAATATATCCAATTCTCCTATATCATATCGTGGCGGTCATTAGTTTGGTAATTGAGTAGAGTGTTTCGCGTAGAATGGTCGAGTTTTTTTACCTTTTTATGAACTAATTAGAATGGTAGAAAAACTTAAGTTCATCAGTTAAGAAACATTTTAACCTTTGTCTCTATAATACAATTCGATTTTATTAGTGTAAGAAATATGTGAAACGGTAGAAATTTTATCGTTCGGTTCAATTTTATTTTTGAACGATAGAACTTCTAGCGTTTTTTTTATTTCGTCAAAATAAAACTCTAAATCTTAGCCATTTTGCTCGCAATGTTTATCATAATTATAAAAAAAAAAAACTATACGCTACAAATCGAGATGAAAACTAATGGAAATCAGAATTTTGGGATAATATTATACTTAAGATAACTAGTATTTTATTCATATTTGAATTTTTGTGGGATATTAAAATTTTCTTCAAAAGAAGATACCTTTTAAGCATATATCCAATAAATATTTTCTTAACTTTGATATCGATACAAATATATTATTTTATCTCTGCATTTTTAATATGTATATTCAATTACTAAATATATATTTAAAAATTATCAGCTCCTTATTTGATATGGGATGCATGATAGGAAACTTATCTTATTCATATTATATATAGATTGTCCATAGATATTATTGTTAGATAGTTGTTCTAAGGTCAAGTGTTAGTGCGAATGGATTTTTAACAATTACAATTCAAATTTTTGAATCTTAATAATCTAGCTAAAATCACAAGCAAACAAGTACTAAAAGCAATTGAACAAACCAAAATAATCAAAGTGCAAGTATAGTATAGAGAGAGTAAAGAGCTAAGAGCAAGAGAGAACAAAAGAACGCAAGAACACACGATGTAACATGATTTGATCTACAAACAAATTAAACTTACGTCTATGGAACTCCCAGAACCAATACTTTCTTCCGAGACCGAATCCACTAAACAATAAGTGTTTTTACAATTGCGGAACTTCTCTTTGATTTCTTCTCACATAGGCAAACAAATCTTATATTCCTAAACCTATGCAAGGAGCTACACCGCTCTATAAGATAAACGTGTCCGATTGACAACACAATCAAGGACGAAGATGCACTACTTGACAACGCAATTTAGTACACCAAACAAGACTAACAAAGCTAGCAAACAAGTATTCTCGAATCGACAATTAGATGATTGCAGCTATCCTAATTCTCTAAGGTTTAAGTAGATGTAGAAGAATGCTCAATTGAGTGCTTGAAAACTTAGGTGGGCTTGATTGATCTTTCTGGTTCGTATTCCCAAGGTATATATAAACTGGACACTTCTTGAAGTCTTGCAATCTTGAAATCACCTCTTGCATTACAGAAATAAGGAACGTGTTACAGAATTCGTTGTGACGGGTTGGAGAACTTTCAGTTTTGCCCTTCTCTGCTTGGTTCACTAACTTATGGGCCCCTTCTGAGTAATGACAGGTTAGGGACCCGTTGTGACGGGTTGATGATGCGTTATGACAAAGCAAGCCTCTTCAATCTGTTATAATGGATTGGAAACCCGTTGTGACGGGTGAACAACCCGTTATGACGGATAGAGAACCCGTTGTGACGAGTTGTCCATGCGGTATGGTAACGCATGGCTCTGTGAAGTCTCTGTTTTTGCACTAGTGACTTGATCTTGATATTGTTATGATCATCATGACTTGTACATGCGTGATTGAGCCTTTGAATTAACTTAATTAAAGTACTGTTTTTTTTTAGCAAATATGCAACTCACCAAAACTCAAATATGCAAGGTTAGTACTGTTTTATTTTGCAAATTGTCGAACAAGAAATGAGTTTAATCCAATAATTATATTGAGCGGATAAGAGTTTATATTTTTATTTTTGTGTGTTTTTATTAACAAAATTTGACTATTCATTAAGAAATAAAAAGTAAAATTGAGAATAAATAATTGATGATGAACATCAAAATTTGAAGACATGATAGAGATATTTGTATCTTCGTCATCAAACAATTTATTTCGTAATAAATATGGTACAATGTATGAAATTTGAACAAATTTTATTTTGAATTTATTTGAAAGTCTGTTATCGAAATTGTCAAAATAAAAGATGGAAAATATTACCGTCTCACTATCAAGAATCTCGTTACTATTCGAAAACATTATTGTATAACTCAATTTGGTTAAAAATAACGTTATATATAACTCAATCTAATTGAAAGAAAAAAATTACGTGTCAGTTCTCTTTTTTTTTAAAGAAAATGAACCAGCCAAAAACAACGTGTCATATGAAGACTGAAGTACAAGAAAATGCACGAAAATAAACAAAATCAATGTTTTCTATGACGACTAAAGTACAATTTCTGCACAATAAACTAGGGGTATTTCAGGAATCATATCCAATAAGGAATTGCTGGCTCGCTAAAATTTATTGCGTTCTGCGTACACTGCAGGCTGCGGAATTAAAACTAAAAACTCTGTCGGTCGGTCCGTTTTTTTTTTCTGCGGCACGTGAAACACATCGATTGTGTAAAACTTGTTGAGGAATTCCTCGGTGTGTTATAATAAATTAATAAATAATATGATGTTCTAACTTCTGAGGTGTATATTACGATCGGGGCAGATTTAAAATTTTTGTTAGAGTGATTTAAAATTTACGATTTTTTTCAATATAATTTAAAATAGTGTATATTTAAAAATAACTAAATTATAAAAATATTTTTTTATTCTTTTTCGAATATATGATTATTTTTGAAAATTTTGTTTTCAGAGAAAGTTAGCTAACTCACTCTACTTTCATGTAGCTCCACCTCTGATCACGACACACCTTTGTATTTGATTTAATTAGTTGCACGAGCAAATGACTATTTCAATTTTCAGTTCAAACTGTAATCAACGATTTATCAAAGTCAATGAATGCAGCATATGTTCACATCTCACCTAAATTCAGAATATTTGACAAAATAATTAAAAGATGCGAAGTTATATAAAAAATAGATAATTTTCAAATGTACAAAAAAAAAAAAATTAATGTCTTTACTCTCTTCGAATATCGGATGATCAATATTACTTCGTCTAGATATCGTCAAACAAATACATTTTAAGCATTTATATGGACTTTCCTAAAAATTAGTTGATATCGAGTATTGATACCGATGTTATTTATGCACATTTAGTTGAGTTACTATTTACATTATTTGAGTTATTATGTATGTTATTTTTATACTGAAAAAATTACTATGCATGTTAACAAAATAATGTGCATAATAACTCAAATAGCATGCATAACTATTTTAGTAAAAAAATAACATGTATATTTATTTCAATACAAAAAATAACATACATAATAACTCAAATAATATACATAATAACTCAATTAAATATGCATAATAACATCGATATCGATAAAAGTTCTACATATAATCACAACATGAGTCGTAAAATGGTTCCCTTTATTTCAGTCGAAGCTCCTCCACTGAATAAAATGTAAGATCAAAGTTCTACATATAATCACAACATGAGTGACAAAATGCATAGGTAATTTTTATCCTATTTTAACGGATGTTCTGATTTCTTTAAATAAATTCTTACAATGTTAACAACATATGAAGAGCATCAATCTTCCTGTAAAAAAAAGCATCAAGAGCATATGCTCTTGATTATTGTGATAAGGAGATATCCAATTCTCAACTATTAGGTAGACTGCAATTTTAAAACTTTCTCTTTAATTAACTGGACTATCATTTAGGGGCGGAGCTACATGAGGTTAGTAAAGGACAGTAGTCTCATTTTGATTTTTTTTTTTGCAAAATAAGTTTGTGTATTTGTACGATTTGTTAATTTTTTTTACAAAATAATCATGTATATTTAAAAATGGGCTCCTTTCTGACGAAAATTTTGAATCCACATCTGATACCATCCCTTTCATATTGATCTTCTTTCATCATGATTAGCACGGATATCGTTACAAATGCAACACAATTAGATTTATTTTGTCTGCTCAAATCATCCAAAATATATCGCGCGAGAAATACTTTGCATCTCTGAGAAAGAGATGCGACAAGATATTTTCAATGGTAAGCCCATTAATTTACTTGCAGAAGAAATTTATTTTGAATGAAGCTCGTTTCGCTGACTGTAGTTTTTCTAATTTAAAATTTGTTTTATTGCAACTTTTTTAATCTTTCTTTCTTTTTGGTAAGTGTCCGAGTTTGATTAAAAAAATGCAAAATTTAATGTGTTTTTAGTTATTTTTGAAGTGAAAAATAAAATTTTAATTAACTTTTAGTATTTTAGTGAATTTGTGTCGGAATTAAACTAATTAACCTTAGTGTTCAGACTTAATTGTGTTCGGACTTAACTGAACCTCTAGATTCGACTCTATTCACACTATACTTCAGAACACACGTTTATTTTAAAATATAAGGGCTTTAATTAACCCTTGTTGTCATCTAAAGGATGGTGAACATTACATGCTAACTAACGTTCTTTTTTCCATATGAGACAACTTGATACATATATACAAAGTTTAAAATAAACTAATTTAGCCTTAAAGTCAAGCATTTATAGTTAACAAATTACCACTATATTCTTTATTCTGTAGTACAGTATGTGAAAGGTTCATTCCACAACATAAATCTCAAATATAACGCATGAAGTGCAACATTTCTTTTTTAATATGATTAAGAAGTTCGTTAGTTAATATTGACATGCATTTTTTTAGTATTATTGAGATATGTTGTATGTATAGTACAACACATGTTTAATGATCGTGAGTTTTTCATGTATTATTTAACAATGTCATGAGCCGAAAATTTAATTTCCATAATGATGAATTTACTCGGAGAAGAATATCAATACAAGATATCATTATGAATAATTCAATGTAAAAGAAAATTAGAGGTATTTTCCTCAAAAAAAAGAAAATTAGAGGTATCTTGGCAATTGGCTGTCATAATTTACATGTAAAAGAGTGATGCAATTGTTTGTTCAGTAATAATTGTCAGAGCTATACGACAAAGCACTGTTGAAGGAAGACTCCGAAGAATGGAACATTTTGCTCCAAAATAATAAAATGATGTAATGTAAGGGTCAAACATGATGAGGTTTATGTAATTGAATTGCTTATTTGATTAAATTCAAGACAGAGGTGTGACCTTTATTTTTGTCAAGAAAATATATATGTTGACATGCATTTTATTGTAATCTCTTGCAATTTCTTGCTTTTTTTTAAGTGTAACACCTAATAAAAAAAATAATAAGTTGGTATAAAATTTCCAACCACAAAGCACGACGACACCATTCATTTGCCGAATCCTATCTAGTGCAGTGATAAAGTACAAAATTCTGATATGAAAGTCTGAAATTCAAGTCTCGACGAAAATTATTTTAAAAAAATGGTTTCATTTTATCTTCAAATTTGAGTTTGTGTGTTTGTTGTAAGCTTACACACAACGAATAAAAAAAATGAAGACAAGATCGGATCGGGTTCAGATCCATTCCAATTTCCAACCAATCAAGTGCCACGGAAGAACCGAACTATGTTTCTTCACACGAAAGAAAAATACTTGTGAGCGGTACTGCGGTACCAACAAAAAAAATGCACGACTTAAATGCCTAATTTGCCTTTCATGGTTGAATATTTTGGTCTAATACCAGCTCTCGGATCTTTCGAGTATTTAATACATCTCCAAAGTTGTCATGAACTGTCCCTGTGCCGTAGACCGTAGTGTTTCTTATTTTAATGGAAATGTATCAGCTGCCTCGTGTTTTGCTTCTGAAATGCTTCAAAATACATACTCTTCTATAATCAACGCACGGTCAAAGCGTGAAATCCGCACGTCAGTGCCAGCGAGAGAGATGAAAGACAGAATACGAAACACTATATCAACATTCTATTTTAATTCCTCTATCAAAAAAGCAACCTATAAGACAACAACAATGAAATAATGAATAGTAAAAGAAAATAAAATATGGTTGGTTATAGGAGACGAAGTAGACAACAAATGCATCTCTCTCTCACTCATTTTCTCTTTAAATTTTCTCTTTTTTTAAGATGGGAGAAGGAGACATATTACCGAACGGGAAATAACTGGTCATGGTCACAAATTGAGAACAATGTAAGAAGTCATGGTTCCCGGTTGGTGTTAGGTCATAAAATCCCAATTTTCGGTAACAGTGTCATAGTTTTGGCAACCTATGGTGAGTAATTTGAAATCTTTGGATGATTGTTGGAATTAATTGGACTCTATATATTGATTTAATTGTATTTGGATTAGGCATATAAAAGTAAATTCAATGCAAATACATTTGTATATTAAAAGGCTTAAAATTTGCAAGATGTGTGTATTTACATTTTTTTTTCGAGGAAAGTGTATTTACAATTTTGAAGGAATATGAAATGAGACATAAAATTAAACATACCAGTAATAAGATTCTCAGATAACAAGTATAAAATAAAAAAATATCCATATGTGTTCTATAACACGTTATTTATGATTTATTGATTTATTCCATGTCATTCATGTTAGTAGATTGTGTTGGTTTATTTAAAGCATCATTATGTTGGTAGATTATTTGGAACATAAAAATGAATTTTTTATGTTTTATACATGTATTTATGTTTTCTAAAGGCCCATCTTTTGTACGATTTCTCTTCCTCTCTAAAATCAGCATATCTGAAATGTGATTTTCACGCCTCCAAAAACACAAAAATCATACATGGCTTTCTAAAGGCCCATCTTTTGTACGATTTCTCTTCTTCTCATTCGGCCTCATTTTGTTTTGTTTTTTTTCTGAATCGATGCAAGTGATGATATAGTTAAAACATAAAAAAGCCGTGA
>CAXKVX010004096.1:0-23551 GCA_964058865.1 Eleocharis quinqueflora
AACTATCTTGCCGTCTTTACAACCTATAATTAATTACTGTGTGAGACCTGTAGATTGATAGTTAACTATTTAATTTTAAAACACTAAAATTCGTATGTATTTATCATTGGAATGCATTACGTCTTCAATCTCAAAATATATTGAATGGTTCGGATGCATATGAAGTATTGATACCTTAGTACATGACCATAGGTTCAAAATCCAATACATGCACATACGATTAATTATGGGCTCCGGCTCTCATATAGTTTTACTTTTAATAAAGAAAGCTTAATCTTTTTAGGTCCTACTTTCGATTAGGAGCGGCGACGGATATGACTGTCAACGAATTTCTTTTTCCTTCTGATTCTTATCTTATTTGATAGAATAAGATAATGTTACGTATATATCAATATTGATATCGACTATCGATATTCATGTTATTATGCATATTTAGTTGAGTTACTATACATATTATTTAAGTTATTATGCATGTTATTTTTGAACTGAAAAAATTATTATGCATGTTAACAAAATAATATGCATAATAACTCAAATGACATGCATAATTATTTCAGTATAAAAAATAACATCCATATCTGTTTCAATACAAAAAAAATAACATGCATAATAACTCAAATAATGTGCATAATAATTCAACTAAATGTGCATAATAACATCGGCATCGATAATCAATATCAATATTGGTATCTACGTATCCGCTCCCTATTTGATAAGACATGTATGAATAAGATTTTATTTTCATTAGCTTATCGGATAGGGTATGGATAAGATTTTTTCGTTAGCTAAACAGATAAGGATACGAGTAAAGACTATTTTGTATAAGGTAAATATAAAATAATATATATAAATAAATATATATGATCTATTTTAAAATATGTAAAAAATAATTAATATGTTAGTAATTAAGTTTTCTAGGAGACCATCTAATTATTTGTCATATTCTCAACATAACATTAAGGTTTGTCTCTTTGAATTCTACCAAAATTAATTTATCCAACTAATTATTTGTTTAATGTTACCATCATCTCATTTAATTCTTTAAAAAAACTATTGTATAATTATAATTCTAGTTTAATATTTTGCATTATACATTATTTTTTCCGTTAATGTATATGTCCTACTTGCTCTCGTGTTGTGCTTGTGTTTATGAAAAATATTAATTTTAGATGTATTTGTGTAAAATGTGATTTTTTTTAAATTGAAAAATATTATATTAATATTATCCGTATCGTCCATTACCCGTTTGTTATCCTATAATTTTAACGGATAAGGATAAGATAAGAATAATCAATGTTTATGCATAAAAGTATTTTTAGATTTTTTCAGTACTTATTTTGGATTTTTTTAAGATGACCTGAAGATAGTAATAGAATAATCAATGTTTATGCATAAAAATATGATACTTGATTACTTTCAAAAGTTCGAAATGTGTACTTAAAAAACTCTAAAATAGAAACTTTTGTATCCTTGAAGATTCTGATATAGAGAATTTTTTTAGCGTGATAAATTGAAATTCTAGATGTTTATTTATGAGATTTGAAACTCAAGCACGAGATGCACTGTGCTTGATCAAATATTGTAGCCTAATTCTGAAATCATTTATTTGTTTCAAGTTTGTTTTTGTCTTACATACACATTTTCGGATTATTCGGGAGGAGTTTGAACTTTTTTTTAAATAAAAAAAAGTAATTTCCATGGATATATTTTTTCTGATAGTTGTAACATCCATGGCCCATTTTTGTTGCTATAAAATTGACTGCGTCGCAGTTCTTTTTGAGAAAAAAAAAAGTACTTTTGGAATTAGAAGTTATCATATAATTAGTTTTGAATTTTGTATTTGATAAAGGTATGTTGTTGTTGTAAGGAATTATCTATGGAATCATGTTAGCATAAGCAAGTAATTATCAGATATATTTTTTTTGAGGGAAATTATCAGATATTTTAAATGAACCACTATATTTATACTCCTGATTTTATTTACGGACGCATTAATTATTGGTGTACATACTTGTTTCCTTTTATGTGCATCAGCTAAGAATACAGGTGCACAGTATTTGATGATCGAGTTCAATTGAAAAGTGTGCGTCCTGCAAT
This sequence comes from Eleocharis quinqueflora, assembly GCA_964058865.1. Taxonomy (NCBI): domain Eukaryota; kingdom Viridiplantae; phylum Streptophyta; class Magnoliopsida; order Poales; family Cyperaceae; genus Eleocharis; species Eleocharis quinqueflora. The sequence goes on from CAXKVX010004096.1 coordinate 2,098, forward strand.
TACTGCTTGCCTCCTCAACTACCCACACACATAATTTGATAAATAAACCAATTGCCAATTTGCCATCTAGTAGGGATTGACAAAATCGGTATGGGACCGGCCCGGCCCGGCCCGGCCCGAGAAATCTATGGTCATGATTCGGTCCGATTCGATTCGGGAGCAAACTCATACAAATTTGTCCAAAAAAAAATCGGGGGTCAAAGACGGATTGCGGCAAAAAATTTTGAAAAAAATCCGTGTTATATTCGGCTGAAATTAGACCAGCCCAGACCGAACCGATCCGTCAACCCGTTCAAAATCCGTCCCAAACCTGCCAAAACCCGCTGAAACCCGTCGAAACCCGCCAAAACTCTTGCAAAATCTGTTCCAACCCGAGAATAATACGTGAATAACTCAGGAATAACCTATTAATTTCAAGCAAAATTTAAAAAACCCATCCAACACATCAACCCAACCCGGATTGACCCGATCGAACCCGCATCAAATCCGCCGATTCACCGACCCATGAGTCTAAGACGAATTGCGACTTACCTACAAAATTTAAACTCGTGAAAACCCGATCCAATCAACTCCGTGGATTTGGATCGTCCTGGCCACATCAAGACCGTTGTGAAATCATTACCATCGTAATGCTAAATGCTATATAGCAATCATCGAAGAATGCATGTGACCCCACTTCGGTATCCACATGACCACTTCGGTATCCACATCACTCTAAATTCTAAACCCTAAACTCTAAACCGTAAATCCTAAACCCTGACCATTCCAGGAGATGTGAATTCGAAATTGACAACGCCAAAAAAATTGGAATGAAGTTACAAGCGAAAAGTGTAAGAGGGGATGAATCTGCCACGCTACCTCACTTCCTAGCGCTCATAAATTCGTTCAATCCCTTTCTTCTTCTCTTCTTCCTAGCATGTGCTATTTGGAATATTTTTTTCCCTCTCATTCTCTTATCATTTATTTAATTAATTGTGTGTTTGTTTTCCTGTGATGTGGTGCTTAATTTGTGGTTTGGAATAAATTGTACAGTTGGCTGGAAGAACTTCTGGAACATTTACTCGGAAAATATATAATTAAAATAATCATAACAATGGGACATTAAATTCCACGTGCATACTGAAAAAAAATCTGAATCTATCTCAATTTAATATTTGTCTGATAAAAAAATAGTCTTGCATTCAATGTTATGTTGTGTACTTCTTATTTGCATTCAAAAAGTATTATAGTTAATCTTTAAAATGGAACTCAAAAGTATTATATCTAATACTTGAAGTGTTTAATGATTTTTTTTTCTAAATAATCAAAAGCAAATAGAATTTACAACTTTAGTGATGAAGTACAATTAATTTTTTTAATTGTTTAATTTTAATAATGTTTGATATAAGAATTTTTATCATATAATATAAACACTTAATTTGTGATGAATTAATGTACGTACCTTGCTTATTAGAAACATTTGGAGCATGTATTTCAAACGGTCAAGTCCTAAAGTCTATCTCCTTATAATACCTGATGTTACAACTTAGAAATATAAATATATAATTTTGTTTTGGAATGTTTCTTGAACTTCAAACCAAATAAGCATACTTGCCTTACAATCTTCTTTTCCAAGTTGGAACATTTGCAAGTTCTACTTTTTTACGTTGATTAACTTTGAACTTGAAAAGAAAAGTATATATTGACCTCTTTAGAGCAAATAGGATAGTTAATCCTTAAAAGCATATTTCATGTGAGTTGAATATAATTAATAATTCTTAAATATATATTAAAAAAGTTGAATGTACCATATCAAATCGAAGATATGATAAAATTATTTTAATGCCTAAAGTATCATGTGAGTCTTTCAAATTAAGAAAGTGATATTTCACATAAACAAAAAATCTCATTAGTCGTTACTCCTAATTAAATCTGGCAACTCAATATGTATATATAGAGAGAGTGAGACTATCGAGCTCCTAGGAGCACGAAAGCCTCCCGTGTTTTTTAACTAAAAAATATATTTAATCATCTTCAAAATTGATTTATCATCAGAAAATTGTTCATATTGAAATCTTCTATGAATCACATTTTGTCATTTTTAAGCTTTCTAACTATTTATTAAATATTTTATAAAAAAATCGTCTTTATTATTAAAAATTTTCCTCTTCAGAGCTGTTTTTTAAACTATTTAAAATAGATAGAAAATAAAAAAATCACGAAATTTGATTCTCTAAAATTTCAATATGAAAAAATTTATTGAGCATGAATAAATCGAGATTTTGGAGATGATTAAGTTTGTTTTCGAAATTAAGAGCAAGATAGGTCTCCATGCTCTTAGGTGGTCATATTGGATACGGATGGATAATTATATTATCATACCCTTATTCGTTAAAAAAATTCGGGTACGGGTACAAATTTGGATAGTCTCGGATACAAATACGAATCGGATATTAATCGGATATCGGATACATATAAAATATCGAACAGATTCAGATACAAAAGTAATATAATTAGAAATGTATCAAAAAAATATAAAAAATATGATACATAAACACAAATTAGATCTAAAATTAATTAGATTTATAATATACATACGAAATCTAATAAAACACGCACGCGCACCCACCCACCCACACACATATATATACGCTATGGTGCATTACGACGCCAAAATTAATTTTGGCATCACATTCAAATTTTAAATTTTAAAATCAAACGGTCGATCCAAACCATTCAATGTGATTTCCATATTGAAATCTTATTATAAAACAATTTTTTAGAATTTTAGAATTTTTTACTATTTTTAGAGGGTGAAAAATCAGTCATATTGGATGATCCAGGAATTAGTATATCAACAAAATTCCTATCCCTCTAAAAATAGTAGAAAATTCTAAAAAATGAAAAAAATTGATTTTTAGTGATATTTCAAAATGGAGATCACATTGGACGGTTTAAATCGATTGTTTCAAATTTTCTTATTTGAAATTTGAGTGTGATGCCAAACTAATTATGGCTTTGTAATGCACCATAACATTTCTCTCTCTCTCTCAATATATATATATATATAAATATATATATATATAATAGACATTTTTTATTATGAATTCAGATACAATCGGAGAATATTAGATGTATACCTTGATAATATTGGATATTATTAAAATAATAACTAAATGATCAGATACAATTAAATGATAGACAAACCGTAACCTTATCCATTAAATTTTTTTGGATATGGATACGGATACGGATATCTTTAGATACGAATATCTTCGAATATATATACAAATCAAATAATTTTTATTATTTTTCGAATACAGTTCCGGATAAAATCAAATAACCTTACTCTCTATATATGATTTGTGCTAAAATACTTTACAAAGCATCAAATTGCTTTTACTTTAGACTCGAATCTAGAGATACATAGTGCAAACGATCAATTCGGACCATTAAAACTATTCTTCATATTAAAATCTACTTAGAAACCAAATTTTATATATTTTAGATTTTTTTTCACTATTTTAACAATGAATGAAAAATTCATCAATCTCACGATTTACATACCTCCAATTTAGCGAATTTCCCTCGTCTGATAATAGTACAAAAAATAAAAATAAAAATAAAATAAAATTTGGTCTCAAAATAGATCTTAGTATGAATAACGCTCCGGATCGGTCATTTACATTTACTATCATGAAGCGGTTGCGAGCGGTTGGAAGTTTGGCGGCTACGAATCCCTCCTCATATATATATATGTGTGTGTGTGTGTGTGTGTGTGTGTGTGCAAGGCTATGATGATATGCATAGGACACCCCCTTTCGTCCTATGCGGTTAGTGCTGTCAAACGGGATCACACAAATACCTTCTTGTGTTTACGTTGTATTTTAAGAGCGTAAGAAATTTTCTCTCATGTCTCGCAATGCGTTTAATCAACGAAAGAATTTTTCCTTGCATTGAACGTTGTATTTAGTTAAACGCAAGAAACGTTCAAAACATTCATTTTTTTGAACGTTTACAACTACTAACGGTGCACAATAGGGCCTAAAAAATTATGGAAAAACTCTGAAAAAATAGAAAAAATCCTGAAAACCCACATCAACATTAAAGCCACATCGACAAATCAAAACATAAGTACATAACATTAGAATTAATTGTTTTCATCACATTAACATTAAATGCGTTCCACCACAAAAAAACCTCATGTAAACACTATACAAACAAAATCAACAAAAAACATGAGTTAGAAAACCTATATAAACTTATACAAGTTCTTCCTCAATTAGGACTTTGGTCTCATTCCGAGTGCTTCCCTATTCAAACACATGCTCATCCTCATTCACATCCCAATCATCCAATTGGAAGTCCCACAAACTCCAATCTACTGAACATGAAATAAATAAAGAATCTTGTTATTATTGTATTTTCAGAAATTATATTAGAAAACTAGATTTTATCAATAATTAAAATTGATTTTCAAAAAATGTATTTTAATTTCAGATATTCTTACTTCTCTTCTTCTTGCCCTTGCCCTTGACGTTGTTTGGCTTCCTTTTCCTTTTATTGCTGCTCTGTGCTGCTTCCCTTCCCATTTTCTGTGGCCTTGCCAAAGTCAACCAATCTAGGTCCTTGGCCACAGACTGTTAGTCAGAGTAAACAATATTGTACTTGTGGATACGATTCAGAAGGATATGGACAACCTGCCTTGCCTTCTCTAGGTCCATCTATTTCAAAGAAATATTATATCACTAATGTATATAGTAATTTAAAACTTCTTAAGATTTGAACATTACTATAATTTGTCCATCTATTACTACATAACAGTGAACATCTTTAAAAAAATAGTGAACATTTTACTATATTTTTAAATTACTAAAGTCTTAAACCCTAAAGTTCTAAACCCTAAACCAACTCATAAGTGATTTATAATCCTAACAAAAAAGCTAATTTTAACTGAATAATAAAAGCGATAATTTAATAAATTGGGTGCACTAATTTTTGACTAAATTGCAAAGCAATCATTTATAATTTTGAACTAATAAGTAGTAATGAACATTGAACGTTGCGTTACAAATTTGAAATGTCCACGAAGCAAGCTTAAGAGAAAGCTTACAAGAAAGAGAAGATGTAATTACCTTCAGAGACGAGAGGGAGAAATTGTGCACAATGTTCTCGAGAAGAAGAGAGGGAGACACAGAGTATTCTAGGAGGAGACGAAATAAAAATACGCTATAATGAACTTTCAGTATAAGTCTATGACTATAAAGAAGTGAAAATACACTTTACTCTTCGAGAATATCGATATTATAATTATTTTATTATTTACAACTTTTTGAACGCTTAACGCTTTAAGAAATGCGAAAGAGCGATGATTTACTAAGTTATATTAGTATTATTTTATATATATATATATATATATATATATATATATATATATATATGTGATTTTATATACATCATATAGACGTAAGAAACGGTTAAAACGAAACGTAACGAATTCTTTGTATTTTCGTTGCGTTTAACTAAACGCAATAAAAATTATTTATGTCTTACGTTTCATTTAAAAAACACAACAAAAATATCTTACTTTCTTTCTGTATATTTATATTTATATTCGAATAACCAACGAGCGATTCCACCTTTTTCTTTTTCATTTTTCCTTCTTTCCTGTGTAGATTGAGTCGCCACCGTTGTATATAAAGTTTATTGAGTTATGTGTCTCTTTCATTTCACAAAAGAAAACGAAATGAAACGACTCAAACAAATCCCCAGAGCCACACATCGGTAAACAGTTAGACACAAATGTTCATTCTTTTATTTATTATTATTTTTGAAATTAGGTATGTGTAATTAGTGCATGCACAAAATGTTTGCACTGTTTGTGGTCTCTGGTATTATAACCAATCTATTTCTTGTTTCTTTTTTCTCAATAAGATTGTCGTTAAGCAATCAAAATTGGAGAAATATAACACGTCTGGAATCAATGTAACAAAGTATATTTTTAGAATATGTTAAAATGCTAGCTCTTATAAAAGCAATATAAAAGAAGCTTGAAGAACATACAAATAATTGTGTATATGGTTCAGCTTTGCTAGTGGTAGCAAACTAAAATAACTTTTAAAAAATTATGAGTTCAATTTTTCACGAGCATAAAATTTTCATTTCGTTAAGAGTTCTTTTAATAAGAAGTTGGAGGCTATGAATATCCCTATGTATCCAAAAAAAGAACTTACAAATAATTGTGCTGAAAAGTTGTGAGTGTCGAGGTTCTTTGATGATAAAAAATGGTTGATGTGTTTTACCGGTGCTAATAAATATTCTAAATTATATCTAATTATGTAACAAGTATACGATATAGTCGGATAGTATTTGAGGTGTCGAATTCACAGGGATAATTGATTTACTAATTTGATTCTGGTTCAAGTGTTTAAGTGATTAAATTAATGCTAAACAATGATGTAAGTTGTGGATCAAATTCAAATTTAGCAGTCTGGGTATTATGATTTCAAATTTTTATTCATTTATTCGCTTACTCACAAAATTATTCAACTAGGATGTAGTGAAGGTTAATGTCTAAAGATCGATACTGAATATAATTTCTTGTTTTGGCATCTTGTCTAAACAATTTCAAATATTACTTTTCAACAACAATTTAAAATGATTCAGATTAATCAAACCCTGCTATTTTAATTCTATCTTAATATATATCGTCTTCCCTCGATACTTAGAAAGATATGAAAATGCATGTTTAGCAAACCTCTAGGTTGCAACCATTTCTTTTGTTATTCAGTGTTAATCGAGATTATTTCTTCTCTTCTAAGGTGTAAACTCTAATCTTGTAATTAACAGTTTAAACCTTTAAGATGTAAAAAAATAGAGTCGAGAAATATTTCATATACATCATAAGCAAATCGACCAAACCGAGTCAGAACAAAATAATTGAGTTCAAGTTTAGATTCTAAAAACCTAAAAGTGTTATACTCATTCATGACATAAAAGAGAAAGAAATACAAGATAAATTGATGCAACACATAATCAATTAGAGAGAAAGAATGATCTAAAAACTGGGAGTCTGGGACAAATCTCCTCTCCTAGTTTTTTTCTCAGCCTTCTGCTCTATTTCCAAATATCTCCTTCTTCTCCCTAGACTTCTCTCTGTGAATTCTCCCAAAAAAGTGTGTTCAAATCAAGCATAAAATGAAGCATCCTCCTTCTGGGGAGTTTGAAGTCTTTTTAAATCAACCTGCAGTTCAAAATTCGTACATGTGCCAAAGGATGCCAATTTGCAACAAGAAGTTTGTCTAAGTAGTGGATTGTACAAGGGGGCAACGCCCTTGCACCCCGTAATCTCTTCTCCCCTTGTGAAAGCTTGAAGAAATTGGCTAAGTACTCTTCTCTTTCTCTCTCTCTCTTGACAGGTTGGGCACCCGTTGTGACGGGTTAAGCACACATTGTGACGGATTAAACATGCGTTATGGTTATGCATGGCTCTGAAAGTGCCCAAATGACTTGCTCTCAAGCTTTTAAAAAACGGAGTTTAAACTTCAGTTAAACCGGTTTAACGGGAAAAACTTGTCATGGCGTTAAGTTTTCAGGAAAAAATGTTTTTAACTGATTTTCTGCAGTTTAACGGTTTTAACTCTGTTTTAACTCCTTTTAAACCGTGTAAATCCGTTAAAATCAGGCCGTTTTAACGCCATTTTTTATTTTTTCTTTGTGTTTTTGCTGGATGCTTACTGTAATGTACTTGGTGATTTGTCAACTTGTTGAATTAATTTAGTTTTTCAATTTTTGTTTACTATTTTATTAACTTGGGATTAGTTATTGTGAGCTTAGTCGGGTAGTTACTAGTGTTATGATGATGTGTTGATTGTTTGGGTACACTGGTCTTGTGTGTTATATTGATGCTGGCATGAGATATTATTATGTTGGTACAACTTACGCAATTGGATAGTGGAGGTTATAAAAAATACACATTTCAAAATAAAATACATTCTAAATTCTAATTATTAAACATATCATATAACATCATTTATATTTTTAAACAATGAAAAATGCAGCAATGCTAATAATAATGTTAAATATATTATATAATATATAGTTACATAGAGTCATACATATGACAAAAGTGTGTATGTTTGCACCATAATTTGGTCTAAAATAAATAAATAATAGACAAAAAATGGTTGGCCGTTTTTTAATTTAACTTCCGTATAATTCCGTTTTAACGTTAAACCATTAAGCGACCACCTCACCGTTAAGGGCCGTTAAACGTTTTTTAAAAGCTTGCTTGCTCTTGATGCCTATGTGATTGTCTTGACTTGTACATGCATGTTTGAGCATTTGCATCATTAGTATGTACCTATATAAACATGCAACTCACTAAAACTCAATTGTACAAGGTTAGTACTGATTTGTTTTGCAAATTGTCAAACAAAAGATGAATTTAATCCAACAAAAACGAGTCTTCTAAGTAGGAATATCGATATATCGATATGGTACATTGATATATCGATAAGCCAATTGATATGAAATCGATGCATCGATATGGCTCTTAAACCTGTGACGGTCCTTTCTGGTTTTCTATACTTAGTCATCTAACTGGCTTTCTCATATATCGATATATCAATATGCAACATCGATATATCGATATGCATCGATATGCACTGTTTTGATTTGTTTCGACTTGATTCCAAAGCTAATATTTCTAGAAATAAAAACCTACAAATAGAAAAATCTATCGTATGCTTTCAAGAACCAAGTCCTAGTGCTCCAAGGGCTCCAAGATGCTTCATCATGCATCGTCTTATCATGCCTTATTTTATCTTGCACGTGTTGTGTGCCTACACACCTAATCTCAATAAATTAATGTTAGATTGCATTTGTTTTGCAAATTGTCAAACCAAAAAAGTTACTTAGTACAATAATCTAAATATTAATAGAGAAGATATCCATGACAATTCTTATATGAGCATGGCTACAGTACTTCACAAAGAACCAAACAAATAATATTTCACCTTCGTATCTTCAATTTTAAAGTCTAAACAATCGATGCAAATCGTAGAACTTGATCTTCATTTTAAAATCTTTTTGAAAACCGAATGTTATATTTCTTAGAATTTATTTACTATTTTTTAAAGAGGGTAAAAATTGGTTAATATAATGATTTTTGGACCATTCGATATAAAGATTTTTTAGCTCTTTAAAAAATAGTATTAAAACTCTAAAAAAATGAAAAATTTGGTCTCTAATGAGATTTTAATATGAAGATCAAGTTCTATGATTTGAATTAGTCATTTGAACTTTGGAATTTGAAATACGAGGACGAAATACAGCCTGCTTGATGCTTTATTAAGTACTGTAGTCATGCTTTTCTTATATAGTCAATTTTGACAATACGATCTGAACCATTCGATCAATTTATTGACAAAAGGCCGAGATTAAAGCGAGAGTGAGTCTTCTATGGACAAAAAAATTAAACTCAAATTAATTATATTCGTTGATCATCATCAATAATGATACAATCAAATTGATTTTACATCGATGATACTAAAATAAAATTAATTTTGATCCATATCAAAATTTGACTTAAAACGAATATGCTATTCAATTTACTTGTGACAACTCACTTGCCCCCTTTCTCTCATGCGTCTTCCCAGGGGCCAGGTCTTCTCTTTATGGGAATCAGATTTGATGGCGCGACACAGAGACGTGGATTTACGAAATTTCAATCCAGCATAATCTTGAAATCAGACTTGCAAGAAGAGTGGTGGTATACTGGTATACTGGTATACTGGTATAAGCAGTGGCAGAGCCGCTCATCAACAAATTGATTAAGCGGTTCAGATACATATTGCCTCAAAATAGTTAAAGAATTGTTACGTGATCCCTCACCCATATTAATATAACTTCCACTATTTGTTGTGTTATTTTCAAGACTGTTCAATGGACGGATTAAATTTACATTGAAAAACCTTTTTATATATATATATTTAGGATAACAGCAGATCAATCCAATTTGTATAGGAAAATGTTTCGCGGATCTCAATTTCGATATCGTTAGCGATATCAACTGGACACGTTCAGTTGAGTTTCGACGAAAATTTGTTTTACTTATGATGCATATTGTTTTCGTTATTATGCATTTTGTTTTCGTTATTGTGCATCTAATAACATGCATAACAGTTAAATACTTATGATTTATATGCTAAGTTCAATATGTTTTTTTGTTCTATTTATGATTTATTATGAAAATTTGTTTTACTTATGATGCATATTGTTTTCGTTATTATGCATTTTGTTTTTGTTATTGTACATCTAAAAACATTAATAACAGTCAAATACTTATGATTTATATGCTAAGTTCATTATATTTTTTGTTATACTTATGATTTATTATGTTTTCGTTATTATGCATAATGTTTTTGTTATTATGCATGTTATTTACTTGCATAATAACAAAAATAACATGCACAATAACAAAAACAACATGTATAATAACTAGAACAACTTTTCAAAATAAATGTAACTGGATTCGTCTAGTCCGCATCGATGAGCGTAGCGACATTCGTTTTCAGTGGAGCGTCCGATCAATTATATGCATAACAACAAAACAATATGCATAATACAAAAAACAACATGCATCATAAAAAAACAACATGCAAACTGAATTCAACTGGATCTGTCCTGTTGATATCGATGATGATATCACTGAAAGTATTGATATATCATCTCCCATTTGTATATTCAGAAGAAATATTTCATTTGAAGGAAGAAAAGCATATTCTACATTTCTACTCTCTTTTTATTTGGCGCGAGAATAATGTCTGGATCTCTCTGCTTTGTGAGGCTCCAAATAATTCAAGGGAATCTGTGTTTGGATTTTCTCTATTGGAAATCTATTTGTAGATATCAAATTAGTGAGAAGTGCGTGTCACGCTCACGCAAATAATTCAAGTAAAATAATTGTGAATTTTTCTTTTAAATATAACTCTCTCTCTCACTCTTATAAAGTTTTCCGTCATTTTTTTTAACTTTTATTATTTTTATGAATACCAAAAACTGCAATTCACCGTACATGAGGAAACCATTTAAAAGGCGCATTTATTTATCAGTAGATTTTTTGGACCAATTAAATTACAATATAATATCTCATTCATTCAAATCAATATGAACTAAATTAATTTTGTAGTCAATGACGGAGGAAGGGGATAACGGAAGGGCCATGTATTTCCCTAAACTATTTATTATTTATATCAAAAAAATATATAATAGGGGCCAGGGGGGAGATATTTAAGGAGGGATAAAGTGTCTCATAATTAAACTATTTGATATATATATATTTTTTGTTTTTAGACTATCCTTATATTTGAAAGTGGTGTGTTAGTAAAAAACTTTTTTTATCAAATCAACTTCCTATTCTCGCGGCGTTTATATAATGCTAACTAGACGTGGTCTATTGAGCTAACCCTGCGCGTGGGTCCCAACAAGTTGAATCACAAGGGTATAATTTATCGGCGGCTGGCGCTTTCTTGGCCACTGATTCTACCATGTCGAAAAGTAGATCTCCATTACCAATATAATGAAATGGATGTCTCCAGCAATATCTGTAACGGTGACATCTCAATCCAACGGTAGAGAAAGCAACTAATTTCAAATAAAAAAGATGCGAATAATACTTGAACCAACCACCACCTCTCACGCCTCTGCTTCCTATAATTACCCTCCTATTCCACCTTCCCTCTTTCTCTCAACACCACACAACGAAACCTATCGTCGGCCATTATCGCGAGAGAGAGAGAGAGCGGAGCTCCTCAGAAAGGCGCTCAACCAAAACTAAAAGGATCGTTCAAGTTGGGTAATCACGGCTCACCTTGCGTCCGACGGGTGGGGACCCCACCACCTCCTTTCTTCCAGCTCGTACTCACTCGCAGTGGAGATCTCCGGTCGTAATCTGTTACTGGAGAAGAACAGTAGCCCAGCTCCGCACGGTGGTCGAGGCGCCCTCCCTTCGGCCGGTGGAAGCCCCTCTGACCTCCTCTTTCTCGCTGGCGGCGGTCCCTTTTTCCTCCTCATCCCCTCCTCCTAGATTTTAATTATATTTTAGTCCTTTTTTCTTCGATTCGAGTCCTAGGACCCTATATTTCTACATCACAAGTTATATTTGAGCGTTTGTAAAAAAAGAGAAGATGCTTACAATTAAGAGAGTGCCTACCGTAGTGTCGAATTATCAGGAGGAAGGGTCGGCCGAGCCGATTGGCTGTGGCCGCAACTGCCTCGGCAAATGTTGTTTGCATGGTAAGTATTTCTATTTTTTTCTTCTGCATGCTAGCAATTGTAGTTTATTTTGAGAGCTAGTCAGTCAATTCAATGGTTATTAAAGAATAGATAGTGATTGACCCCAGGAAAAAAAAGTAACAGAAGAGTAGTAAATAGAAAAAAAAAATTGTCCTTGCAGGTGGAACCATTTAAAAAATAGTAATAGAATATTTTGCATGTGAGATGTTTGCTTCTGTGGATTGGGATATTTGTGTCGATAAGGTTTGATTTGGTATCTGTGTTTCTTATCCAACTTGCTCATTCTTTTTTGTTTCTTCTATAACTCCAAGCTCCTGGTGCCAATCAGTCTATTAATCCTTATTATTATCTTCCCGAAATAGTTATTCCTTTTTATAAACTCTAGTTCTGATTTTTTATTTTTTCTTCAAACAATTATCACACGCAGTCTCAAAGCTCCCGCTCTATGCCTTCAGCTCGGATCCGAATTCAGCCAAATCTGATGTTTTCCTGTCCCAAATTCTCCTTGCAAAGGTAATTTAAGGGCCATTATCGAAGTCAATTATTCATCCTTTTTAATTGCTGCTAACAATCACATAAAGTATTTAAATGAAACCCATCCAATGTGCAAAGAAGGGATTATAATAACCATTTGAGTTATATATTGAACTACCACAAAATGTTTACTGCATGGAGAAATTGTACCAGTAGATATTAGGTTGAAAAAGTGGTACCAAAATAAAAAGGTATGCCGAGGAACTAAGAATAAGTGTTATATGAAAGCAGGTTTAATGTATCCAGAATAGTATGTTAAAATGGTATTCAAAGTTCAGAATCAGAAAGATTCTTTTGCCTTCTGTTTATGTTTTCCACAAAAAACACACTTATTTGATGTCAGGTCAACGATTAATGGTTGTTCGTTTTATTTTGGAATTTCTTTAGTGGGAGGAGAGGATGGAGCGAGGCTTGTTTCGGTATGACGTGACAGCTTGCGAGACAAAGGTGATACCGGGTACGCAAGGCTTCATAGCTCAGCTGAATGAAGGACGACACCTGAAGAAGCGGCCCACTGAGTTCTGTGTGGACCGGGTGTTGCAACCATTTGACCCGGCCAAGTTCAACTTCACCAAGGTGGGCCAGGAGGAGGTCCTCTTCCAGTTTGAAAACACTGATGCAGTAGACAACTCGTACTTCCTGGAAAGAGCTGCTGTGGACCCTGCCAAGGCCCCCAATGTCATTGCAATTAATGTAAAACTCTTGATATTAATCCTTGATTCCATAAGTTAATCTATAGATTTTTTGGATGCACTCTTTCTTTTGTTCTAACATAGTCGCTTTTGATAGGAAGAATTATAATAGTTTGCTGGTTAATTGCATGTGTCTTGTGAGTGGTAATTTATTAAGCAACACTTGCATGCTTTTGCAAATTGTTTGTGGGTTGCAAGTCTTTCATTTGAACAACAAAATAGTTGCAGACATCATGTTTCATTTTACTAGTATTGATTTTGGGGCTTTTTATGTTGCAAACTTTTAATATTTGAGCATTATTTTGTGAGGAAATGTAGGTAACCTTCTTCATACTACAGATTAAACTCACCTGGTTTCATTTTGTGGTAATATGTAGGTGAGCCCAATTGAGTACGGACACGTGTTGCTGATCCCGCGTGTGCTTGACTGTTACCCGCAGCGGATTGACCAAGAGAGCCTTTTACTGGCACTTTACATGGCGGCTGAGGCTTCAAACCCTTACTTTCGTCTAGGCTACAACAGTCTTGGAGCATTTGCTACGATCAATCACCTCCACTTCCAGGTAGTTACATCCTACCTCTCCATTTGTACATTATAACAGCATTTCCTTTCCATAAAAAAACTGGTATCATCTTATCATAATTTGCTGTGGAAAAGGGCAGCCCGGTGCACGTAGCTCCCGCTTGTGCGGGGTCTGGGGAAGGGACGGACCACTTTGGGGTCTTTGTATGCAGCCTTTCCCTGCATTTTAATGCAAGGGCTGTTTCCATGACTCGAACATGTGACCTGGTCACAAGGCGACAGCTTTACCGCTGCGCCAAAGCTCCCCTTCAACTATATGTTTGAAATATTGGACAAAAGCTTAGACAAAAAGATCCAGATGATGGAAAGGCATATTCTGAGAAAGAAACTGACATCTGCTTTCACTTTTAATAAGTATATCTTGATAGGAAATAGGTAGGGACCATGAGAGCCAAGGCACAACCTAGTGAATTATTTTTTTTTTTACATAGTTCATCAGGGGATATGTTATATTAACAAAAAAATTATTTAAAATTGCAACATCCGACAAAGAACACATCAAAAGTAAAGAGAAAAATATGAAGAGGGCCTTCATAAAATAATAATAATAATAAACAGTAAATCGACTTTGTAGATATGAAGCCTGTAGTTTGAAACTGCAGGTTCAGTTTTTTCAGTATTTGATTGGTAATCAAATGATTTCAAATCCCAAGTTGCAGCCAAATATGGTATATGGCGCATCTAAGTTAAAATGAATATGTCTACAATTCCCTTCAATTGCTATTTGTTTTTACTGCACAACATTTTTGTCCTGTTTTTTAAGTCCATTTCAGTTGTTGTAAAGTGATTCTATTTTGTCAAATTTGCAGGTAATTAGTCACAACTCACAAGTTATTTGGCCTTAGTTTGGAGTCTAATAGTCAGTATCACTTCCAAATAAGAAGATATGTGGATGCCTGATCTGGAATATCAGAATCTTTTAATGTTTTTTGTTTGTTATTTGGTCGAAGTACTTTACACCAAATAACTTAATTTATTTACTTTATATGTTGTGGTTTCCTTCGAGTTTATGTTGAAAAGTTGTGCTGATTATTTCTGGCAGGCTTATTACTTGAATGTACAATTCCCTGTGGAGAAGGCACCAACTGAGATGATAAGCCTCGCAGGACCTGCTGGTGTATCAGAGGATGGTGTGAAGGTCTCTAGGTTGGTGGACTATCCCGTCAGAGGTCTTGTTTTTACAGAAGGGAAAACCATGAATCACCTTGCTGAAGTGGTGGGCAAAGCCTGTATCGGTCTCCAAAAGAACAATATTCCTTTCAATGTGCTTATATCTGATCGTGGCCGTCGGATTTACCTCTTTCCCCAGGTATAAATTTGTTGTTTATATGTGCCTTCACAGAGATGTTGAACATATTTTTTTTCTTTTTTCAAATTTGTAAATTTTGGTTAGTACATTGATTATTGTGGATGACAAGAGTCCCTACAATTGCCTGGTGGTTGCGAAGTTATCATCAAATGTAGCAACAGTGACAATACCATTTCGTCTTACTCATGTTGAGCAGTACTGTATTAAATTCTAACTGGTTGTAGCGTTATACCAAAATTTTCAGCTTCTGTAGGAGTAAACAAAAGGAGATTCTTTTGAATGTTTTGAAATGGGGTATCTACATATTTTTTATTTTGAAATTGATCTCTACTGAAGGCCCATTTTGTTCCCTTTTCTAGTGCTATGCTGAGAAACAAGCCTTAGGAGAGGTAAGTCGAGAGCTTCTCGACACACAAGTGAACCCAGCAGTGTGGGAAATCAGTGGCCACATCGTGCTGAAACGTAGAAAAGACTATGATGAGGCATCAGAGGCCTCTGCTTGGGGCCTCCTTGCTGAGGTGTCTCTCTCTCATGAGAGATTCGAAGAAGTGAAGGCATATATCTTTGATGCTGCTGGTCTGGTTGAAACCAAAGACGAAGTGACAAAAGACAACACAGAGAAAGAAGAGAAGTTTGAAGGAAACGTTGTTGAACTAATGGCAAGGCCACACTTTCAGGAAGGTTGTCTTGTTCCCCAGTGAAGATTTTGAGTATTATGTTATTGGTTGTTAGCTAAGTCTGCTTAAAGCAATAGTAACAAACTTGCTTTGATCAAGTTGATGTCTTGGTAATTGATTGTGTTTGCTTAATGCTTAGTTTTATGTTTGTTGTGAATTGTGACGACTGCAGTCTTGCAGATACTGTTGTTTGCAGCATCAATGTCATGTGCAGATGATTGGACTGTATAATGAATGTAAAAGGTCTTAAAATAAAATTGAAGTTTGTGTTAAATGAAAGATTTTATTTTATTCTCGACTTTGTTAAATACATCATGGCATTGGTACTGTGTTCCAGGATACCAGGATGTACAAATCCTACCTGCTGCTGGATATTTCAGCAAAACAGGGTTCAGCTATCAACTCTTAGTTACCAAGCGTTAAATTCAAGTGAAAGGAGTTCATCAGTTTCACGAGAGATAAGCTCTAGCATATTATATACAGATAGAGATAGACTTCCGCCATTATCATATTTTCCCTTTTTTTAATATAGTAATCGGATCCTTTAAATCAGCGTCAAAGTTTGCCTAGACAAATTTGTTGACCAGCAAAAAAACGCACTTCTGCCAGAATAAAAATCTATCTACCAAATCTCATTAGTATGTACAAATCTCATCTGTATTCCTCTACTAGACCAATATCCCTCTGCCAGAATAAATCTATCTACCAAAACATAATCAAGCCACCTACTTCTGATATGGTCTCAGCATCTCCACAGCTCATCACAACGATTCCTACCATTGACAACACTCAACCATATCAGGAAAGTCAGAAACTCACTTACTGTTTTCTGATCCCTTCCAGCTCTCAACACTCGTCCTTCCAGCTTCTCAATACGACGTTGTGTTCTCAATCTTCATTGAACATACTCGAAGACACTCAGCATCAGGTACCATCTGAATCAATATCATATCTGAGAAATGATCTCAGTCTTGCTGCACAACATCAAGTATCAACTTATCAGTATCGAGTGTCTACGAGTATCACCCTCTGTCTTGTGAGAACTCAGCATCAGGTCAATCTGAGAACTGATATCAGTATTGCTGCAAATCATCATCGAGTTTCGTCGAGTATCAGTAAGCTCACATCTCAGTATCAAGTATCAGTTAAGTACTGATGCACGACATCAGATCACCATCGATCTCGCCAGCAATCATGTTTATCTTGTCTCAGTTCTGATTTGGTATTTATGGTCTCAGCATCAAACACTCTCTTCAACTATTCTCATCGGATCGATCTCATCTCCTTGGATCACATACTATCTCAGCAACATCTCAATTCTCAAATCATCATTGAACATCCACCTCTCAGTTTTCTGATCAGAAGTAGGGTCGTTATTCGAGCGAGTTCGAGCGAGTCGAGGCTAGCTTGAACTCGGGCTTGTGAATTAGAGTGATTCAGGTATCGAAACTTCGGTTGGAATATTTAATGAGATGATTGAAGTTGGAGTTATCATCTTAATTTCTATTTAAAAGATCACTTTATTTAGGTCTGTATTAAGCATGTAAATATTTTGGCAATGAAATTTTATATAATAATTTATCATATCAGTTTGTTGTCGTAATAATGTCATTCTTTAATGCCGCCAAAAATTTCAATATATTTTAAATCACTTGATATAAAACATAATAATCTATCATATTTCATGTATGTGGTCCATATGTACGTATAATGTAAATCACGTCACTCTAATTTTAGAAAACTTGATTTACCTTTTGATAGTATTAACAACTGTAGAAATAAATAATTACCAAATTGATCATTCTCTTCTATAATAAATATTTACAATAATTAAGAATCATTGAAATTTATGCGGATAACCCAAATTCTAAAAGAGTCGGTAAGGCTGTAATAAATGCCTTTACCCTCCGCATCATATCTAAAACAGAAACAGAGTACATTCACCTATACGCTACAATTCTGTAGTTCTCAAACTATAACTCGTAATTTAGACACGTTTGAAACTTGTAAACACATACAAAGCAAAAATGAAAAAAAGGTAAAAGGAAAAAGAAAAAAAATAGAAGAAATGATCAAAGATCAGAATGGAGCCGTCGCAACTTCTCGCGCTTTCGAGCTATGTACAAGACACCTCATACAACAATCACAATGAAAATTATCTTCTTCATAGTTCGCCTTATCATCACCCGTTTCTATATCCATCACTGGCTTCAGACCCTGGTATACAGAAAAAGAAGAACCATTAATTCTTTGTTTCTTTGATATTGAAGAGAAGGCGAATTCTGAAATCTTGTTGCGTACCCTGTTACAAGAAAACATCGGTTCATTTTTTGAGAGAATTAACTCACCTCCGTGAATATACTAATGGCTTCCTCTGGTGTTGTTGTGCTTAGCACGCATAATGCTTCCTCCTGAAACAATGGAGAAAAAATGTCGTAAATTAATTAAGTAAGAAATCATCAACAAATTAATACAAAGAAGAAATCTAAGATGCAACGATATAAATAGATGACATGAAAAATGCCAAGGATTATAAAATCTAGCTGCTGATATGGGATATATACCCTGGCGCAATTAATTTCCTCTAGTGTTAGAGTTCTTGGTTCGAGCTCAATGGATTCTTGCCTCTTTACTGCCAAAGGAGTTGCCATTAATTCTCTCCTTCCCTCTCTCTCTAAAAATCTTCGCCTAGCTTTCTAATTTGTTCTTCCTTCGCTCTCTTAGCAAGAAAACGAACACCAATGGAGAAAAGAGAGGTGCAATCGTCTTTATATACCAATAATCACCGCCAAGATGGCAGTAGCCGACATGGTTGATTTCGTACGTGTCTGAAGGAGAATGGGAAGTAGGACACGTCACTAGAACAATTTTCGAAGATAGAATCGGTTCAGATTTCTTCTCTTAGTGCAATCGTGGTAAAAATGCCCCAAGTTACCTTTACCAGACTTCTCTCTGTGACAATTCAACATTGTTCAAGTGTATACCTTTTCTTATTTATTTTTACTGTGAAAATGCATGAATTGTCTTTCAGATCTTTGCATCTTCATACATTATTTTATTGTACGTACCTGTTGCCTTTATCGCACATCGTAGTTATCCCCGATCTTTTATGTTTGTTCATAGGTGACAAAATGACAATTGAATAGCAGGATAATATCATGAATGAAGAAACCGGACATTTCCAGTTCGGGGAAATGGACAAAAACAGTAGCAAGTAATGGGCCGTTCGTGTCGGAAAATTGTCATAGAGAGAAATAAAAAATTTCAACCAGATCAAAGACAATTTAAAATTTTCACAAAGAATCAATGACACTATTGCATATGTAGTAAAATTTCATTTCTCTCTAATTTTTTTTACACTTTTGAACAAACTTTGCATGTGTGAGACTCAGACTTAAGGCGACGTAATAATTATAAAAGTACTAATATTAATAATAATTATATGAAAAATAAAATAAAATATTTAAAAAATAAAATAATTATATGAAGAAATAATAAAAATAATTATAATACCAAAATAATAAAAGAAATAATATAGAATAAATAAAAGAAATAACAATGTAATATTATTAATATAATAATAATAATAATACATTAACAATAAAAGAAATAAAAATGGTTGAGTGGAGAGGAAGGAAAATTTTGGAGAAGAAAGATAAATAAGTAAGGGTCTATATGTAGAGAGAAGAGAAAGTGACCGCCTGCTGGTTTATATACTTGCGTCTCAGGTAATACCTTTGTCCCAGGTGGTTTCTCTCACTTATCATGTGATCCATGTGTAAATAACTGACTACAAATCTACAAGTGATAGTCGTGTCCCTGCTGCAACCATCCGTAATGACTAGGATCAAAGTACCAGCATTCCCTGATGGATCAAACTCGACCTCTCCAATGCGCTCAAAGTGGAAATCTCGAAGCGTCATAATCAAAACTAGTCAAAACTAAAATCAAAGCATGTAAGCAAAACTAACCGAGGAAATACATTACTCGAAAAGGGAAAGAGTAATCATATAAGAGCAAGATGAGTTCAGGTCATCGAGTCGAATTTAATGCCAACCTTTGAGTGCAAGAAAAAAATGTACTTGTCTCGAACCTTAAGCGAGCCTAATGTCTGGAAACAAATCAAGTCATGTCCAAGAAACGCATCAACTCGAGAACTGTTGATTTCCCCAACAGCAATGTCAAATGCAAGAAAACAAAGAAACAAACTTGTCTCGAGCCTCAGGTGAGCCTAAGGTCAGAAATCAAATCAAGTCGTATCCAGAAACTACCCAGAGTCAAGCAAAAACATACAAAAGAAAAGGGTGTCTCGAGTCTCAGGTGAGTCTAAGATCGAGAAGCAAATCAAGTCATATCCAAAAACGCGCCAATCCAAAAGTCGTTGAGTGCCTCCATATCAGAATCAGAAACACCAAGTCAATCAAAGGAAAATGAACAAAAAAAATGACTTGTTTGAAGCTTCAGTTATGCATGTTAAGTGTTTTATTATGTCAAGTGATTAACATGCATAATAGAGCGCTTAATGTGCATAACAATTTTTTCAGTACAAAATAACATGCAAACGAACTTAAATAGCATGCATAACAACTCATTTAACAAGCATAAAAATATTTGTATCGATGAGCGTATTAGCTCCCTTTACTTGAAGCATCTTCGCGACTTCTTCTCTCGTATTGCAAAAACTAAATGCACTCAGTACTTGTTACATTAGCAACTTGCTAAATTGTTGTATATTAATCGAATACTTTTATTTTCTAATTTTCTAATTCACTAATGTGATAATTCGTAAAATTGATTGTATTACATGAATGATGATGTTCATATCAGTTATAAACGAATTATAAAAGCTTACATGTCACTTGTAGAGGAGTTGTTAATTTACCAATATTATTACATTAACAAGTGTTCTACAATTAAATATTGAAACGATATGTGAACCTTGCGGAAGTTCCTATTGAGCAACTACAAATATTTTCCCATTAAGTAGGGTACTTTTATTTTTCAAGTATGGTGACCTGATTGGGGACAATTCAGGAGATGAATACAGAATACCCCTCTATTTCTTTATGCAGTTGCAATCGCATACGGTCAGACAGACCCACGTAGATGGAGACTCTTGCATATTAAAAAAATGCGCTGGAATCTTTAGAATTCTTTCAAACCATTAAAAGGGGATTAGACATTACCTTTGACTTGCTTAAACTTGAGCTCCAATATTTATATTTAATTTCTATATTTTTTTCTGTTAGAAGAATTCTGTAGCTTTTAATGACTCATAAAATTGCATTGATATTAGAAATCACGAGATCTTCGAGCACTACTAGAATTTTGGGTAGCGTCGTGGGATGATGGATACCATCATGGGTAGCACTACATTCGGTTG